>JAANYP010004078.1:870839-1160484 GCA_020465985.1 Centrapalus pauciflorus
ACTGTTCGCCTCCTGCACCTTAGTAAGGATCCTACAGATGACTAGATCCATACTTTTCTGTTAGTACCTGAGTTTCCTTCGGAGGGTTGAGAATTAGTCCACTCGTCAGGATAAAATGTCCAGAAATTTGTTCACCAGGGTAAGACTAGTCTTGGTGATCCACAACAGCTCTTAGGATCATCACTTAGAGCAGTAGCCCACCTGGTGTAGGTTGTTCATGAGAGTCTCCTTTGGTTTAGCAAAGAGAAGATAGTTCAATACCTTCTAACAAGTGTGTTGATTATGTGTCCCGTGGGTGATTGTGGGTCATCTAGACGGGACACACAAAGATTCCCCCATATCTCGCATATTGCTAGTGCTGATATTTTTCTCCCTACCTGCATTGAACACATCATCAGGGATGAGAACGAATGACAGGTTGGTTTCTTGCCTTTGCATCCAGAGCCACAACTCTTTGCTTCATCAGACCATTGAGCTGTTAGCTTTCTCAAAGGTCTGATTAGGGGCAAGCGTCCGTCAACGCTGGAGGTTATAGTAGTAACAGAGGTTGGGCACATAGGGACCTTCCATCCTAGCTTTCTGGCCGTTGTACATCCAGGTCTCTAAGTAGAGCATCATTCCTGCACTTCCCAACCAGAAGAGAAGTTTTGATGATTAAATTTTGGAGGTTTGCCCATAGAACCATTGTTATAGTAAGAAGAATTTGCAGCACTGTTGTCCATGGAAACTTGGGAGAATGAGAGATCTAGAATGACACACACTCTAAACTGCTCTGATACCAGTTGTAGGTCCCGAGAGGTTTCCAAAGTATATAGTTATAAGCTGTAGAGGGGGGGTGAATACAGCAATTTAAAAAACTACACACTCTTTTCTCAATGTTTGTATGTATTATCAACAATTTGTTAATTACAAACAAGCTTGAATGCGGAATAGTTCAAGCTGAGATGACAGATACAACAGTATGCTTACTAGTCTAACACAGACTCGAACTAGTATACAATGAATACACTCACTAAGAAGCACTCACTGTGTTTACAAGACTTAAGGAACATCTTAGGTAAAACAGCTTAGACACACAGAAGCTGGTTTACAGAAGACTTGCATGCATGAAGATCACACTTGCATGTTCACTCTTGGTTTAAGCACTTTGCTTTCTTCACATCTCTTTCTGACCTTAGACGCTTCCTTTTATACTAACTTAGAGGATCTCAGAGAAACATCTTCATTGGACAGAATGAAAAGGAAAAGTCTTGTTGAAAAGACAACATAACCTTTTCTGCACTTTTCTGAAAAGTAGACTTGTCTTCATATGTGCAGAACTTTTGTCTTTTTACTTTGTCTACTGTTGCATTGCCTTTAACTAATTTAGGAATTTCAACTTTGCGTCTTTCTTCCCTGTAAAGGCCTATTTTGATATAAGAAAAAGGTCTGTCACCCTTTTTCAAATATCCTTTTGTCTTCATGTTACAGAACAGCGTGGGCAAGCTCAGCAGTTCTGTTTTCCACTTTGTCTTCGACTTTGTAAACTGATCTTATAGTCAAAAACAATACATGATGACTTGGAAACAAATTCCATAAAGTGTTTAGCCTGTTCACAAAGAACAGGTTCTGTTCACAAAGAACAGAACACATTAAAATTGCCCGAGATGCTCAACAGTGTAGAGCAGCGTAGACAGTTTATGTCCAGCCTGTTCAGCAGACAGAGCAGCTTGGACAAAATGTCTTAGTTGTAACACATGCAACATGTAGAACAGCTTTAGACTGATATTGCAAATCATTTTCAGGTTTCAATAAGGCATATAACAGGCCTTAAATTCAACCTTCAAATGCATCAACAGGTTTGATTATAAAATCTCCCCCTCAGATGTAGAACAGGTTTGACTGAGGCCTTTTTGTGCCTAACATGACATCTGATCCAGTTAGGATCATTTTTCAATAATGATTCACCTGAGTTGTTAGCATTTTCAGCAGGTCCTGTTGAACAGCTCTCAAGATTTTCAGACACACTGTTGTCTTGAGCTTGTTCACTTGTTGAACATGTCTGACCACTGTTGAACATATCAGCAGTAGAACTAGGAAAATCAGCATTGATAGGTTCAGGACATGCATTTGTAATTAAGTCAGTACACTTATTCACACAGGGTGTATTGACATAATCATCATCATGCCCATCATGATTTATTGGTTTCACACTGGGTGTAGTGGAAGCTTTTGAGTCCTCTTCACTGTTTGAATGCATCAGATCGTCAAAGTTTAATTCTCCTGAAACTGATTCAGGAACAACTTTGGTGGAAGCATTCTTGGACTCTTCAAAGGTGACATTTATAGATTCATCTATCACCTTTCTTTTGTTGTTGTATACTCTGTAGGCTTTGGAGATAGCAGAGTAGCCAACAAACACACCTTCATCAACTTTTGGTTCAAACTTTGACAGTTGATCCCTTTGACTCAGAATGAAACAGGGACACGCAAACAAATGGAAGTAACTGACATTTGGCTTCCTCCCTTTGAGCAGCTCATAGGGAGTCTTGTTGAACCTTTTCACCACTAAGGATCTGTTTTGGGTGAAGCAGGCAGTGTTAACAGCTTCAGCCCAGAATGATGAACGTAAACCTGATGCACACAACATGGTTCTAGCAGCTTCAATGAGAGTTCGGTTTCTCCTTCCAGCAACTCCATTTTGTTGTGGAGTTCTTACAGCTGAAAAATTTTGAGTGATTCCTTTCTCTTCACAGAAGACCTCAAGGGTACTGTTTCTGAATTCAGTACCATGATCACTTCTAAGCTGCTTCACTTGGGCAGAGTTTAGCATTTCCATCTTTTTCACAAATCCAATAATTTCTCTAGCAGCCTCTCCTTTGCTCTTCAGAAAAGATCACCCATGTGTACCTAGAGAACTCATCAATCATTACTAGAGTGTATCTTCTTCCTCCTAGACTTGGGACATTTATAGGTCCAAACAAGTCCATGCGAATTAAGAAGAGTGGAGTATCAATAGAGAAGTTATGTTTGGATTTAAAAGATGATTTTCTCTGCTTGCCTTTCTCACAAGCTGTGCAGAGTTTATCTTTAACAAAGGTCATAGAAGGCAAACCTGTCACCAACTCTTTCTTACAGAGTTTATTGATGTTCTTGAAGTTCAGATGTGACAGCCTTTTGTGCCATAACCAGTTTAAGTCTACATTTGTTCTTGTGAGAAAACAGGTTTCAGTTGTGGGATCAGCTGATTGCATGTCCACAACATATACACCTTTCTTTCGTTGAGCACATAGCACAACTTTGCCTTGGGGATCCAATATGTAACCCAGGTGCTCATCAAAATTAACCTTGTAGCCAGCATCACACAGTTGGCTTATGCTAACCAGGTTATGTTTTAGCCCAACCACATAGGCTACTCTTTTGAACACTGCAGCACCAGCTTTAAGGGTTCCATATCCCTCAGTAGATCCCTGTATATTGTCACCAAATGTGACTTTTGGCCCTTTTTCAGGCCTGAGATCACTCAGCAATTCTTTGCAACCTGTCATGTGCCCTGAGCAGCCACTGTCCAAGTACCAAACCTGGGAAGGTTGTTTTTCCTGCACACTGATAAGAGAAATATTATTCATTTTTAGGGGAACTCATCACAGAGATGAGTTCTCCTACTTCATCAACATGTGTTGATGGACTTATAATATCCATACTAATATTCCCTATTTGAATGGTATCAGCTTGGATACCACTTTCATTGACTGAGATGTTTCCAACACTGCTTGTAACAGCTGTGCAAGAACTATCAGAGTCAACAAGCCTCATGTCCTCAGATTCAGGACAGTCCTTGGCCAGATGTGTCTTCTTCCCACTTTTATAACATTTTCTCTTTTTAGGATTTTTGGAAGATGATCTTTCAGAAACACATTCTGAGTTATTTTTGTTGATTCTGTTAGCAGGTTTAGCAAACTTATTACTACTTGATGAATCAACAGCTTGAGTGGAGGGTTCAATAGCCACAGCTTTGTCTGTCTCTTCTTTCCTCTTTTTAGGAGGACAGATGTCAAAAACAGGAAGCTTAATTGGCTTTTGAACTTCCACAGGTTTGGGAAACTTATTCCCAAGTTTCTCAGGCTAAGCAATGGCTTTGCCTTCGCCCCTACAGAGATGTGATTTATGCTGCCTATAAGCATAATCCTAATTTCTGGTTTTGAAAAACTTATTCTCATTAAAACCAGTTTACCACTATGATTAGAAAACTTATTAGAAATCACAGCAGGTTTGCTTTCAACATGAGACTTGCCCTTGTTGAAAACAGGCTTCTTAACTTTTGAAAATTTATTTTCAAAATGTTTAGCATCAAAAGGATTATCATGCCTTTTACCATCAGCTTTGGACCCAGAACCTGTTTTGTCAACAGGTTTAGTATCCACAGCTGCAGTTTGGACATGTTTTCCTTTCTTTTGCTTGTGTGAATCAGCAGATTACTTAGCAAGCTGGTTTGATGGAGAACATACTCCCACACCAGCTTTTGAGCTAGGTTCACACGAGCTGTCAGTACTTTGAGGCCTGACAAACCTGTTTGTTGAGATTAGTTTACCATTCACTTTTTGAACAAAAGTGTTTGGAAGCTCACCAAGAGTGGATAAATATTCTTTCAGATTATTAATCTCAACAATGGAAGCTGCTGTGTCAAGATCCCCTCCAAGATAGGCTTGAATTTGTGCAGGGATCTGTTGACTTATACAATGGCTGACTTTTTGTGCAGATTGGCACCAAGAGTCAACTATCTTTTGGAGCTTAGCATGCTTTATATCTGTTTCTCTCTTTTCTTCCAGTAAGATAGAGTTGATGTGTTTTAATTCATCAAGCTCAGTTTCCAACTTATGGAAACTGTCCAGTTTACTGGAGTTTGTTTTAAGATCAGTTTTAAGCTTAGAAATTTCAGATATTAAAGCATCATGCTTCTCAACAGCAGCTTTCAAATCAACTAGCATTTATTCAAGCATTTTAATCTTTTCTTCAGAACTGTAAGCCATAAAATTTTGTACCTTATATGTAACAACCTAACTTTTTGCCAAGCATGCAATAGTAATTTTGAGATAATAAATGTATTTTATTACATTAATTATGATGTAATTTATTTAAGTTTGAAATTATTTAATTAAGTTATACTTATGATATGAATAATTAAAGATGATTAAATTTAAAAGATATGTAAAATACAAAAGTTTAGTGGGTTAAACTACAAATGAAACTAAATGAAATACAAATACTCAAATAAATGATCGATTAAGATCATTTAACACAAATCAACTCTCTCTCTAACTTCTCTCTACTCTCTCACTAAGTATACGGCTACCTCTCCAAATCATCCAAATTGATTCATTTAATTTCAATCAATTCAAGAATTGAAGATCAAAGGAGTTACAATAAGCATCAAACATCATCAATTAGCAAGAATTTGAGGTAAACACACTTTTAATTTCAATTTCTATGTATGTTGGTTCGGTTTTGTGAAAAACCGAAACCAAGAGATTAAAATGTGAGGATTTGATGTTGCATGTTAGAAATATTGGTAGATTATGATGAATTAATGATAATAAATATAACAGAAACAAAAATCAGTGATTAGATTTTCCAAAATAAGAAGAAATTGGAATTTTTGTTAAATATGTGTGTTCTTGAGAAAATTATGAATTTTGGATAATCTTGACTAGATAATGATGTTATTGATTGGGAAATTAGTGTAAAAACACTCAAATAATGATAATACATCAATAAATATAGTTGCATGTCAATTATTAATGTGTTTAGTGTAAATTGATGAAAATCCGTATGAATAAAATGAAGAACATCAAGAACATTTCTGGAAAATGTATGAACTTGAAGGATCCGAATTCGGATATGCCCGAATTCGGATAAAGCACCAAATTCGGATTCCATATATTTCGGACACCCTAATTCGGATGATGCCATTTCGGACCAATGATACTATTTCGGATCCCTGATTTCGGATAAGTTCAATTCGGATTTAAATCCTAATTCGGTGTTGATCCTAATTCGGATGAACCAACTCAGGTGTTCAAATTCGGATACCTTGGTCCGAATCCGGAAGAAGCAATTCGGTTGGATCCGAATCCGGATCCCTAGTTCGGATAGATCCGAATTCGGAGATCCGAAACCCGATTCAATATTTTGATATTTTTGCAAATAATTAACGGAATTATCAGTTATCAGAATCAGATAGAATTTAAAGAATTTATGACCAAAAGATGATGACATTGATAAGATAAATTATCAGATATCAGACTCAGATAAGATTACAGATTTTAATGACCAAAAGATGATGAAATTCTATGATAATAATGATGAAATTGATATGATATTATCATGGATAACTTTGAACAGGTTCAGTATATATATATTCTGAACAAAGATTAAAAGACTTAAAGATTTGAAAGCGGGTCTCTGATTTGAAAAGAATCGACAGATTACAGATTGACAAGACAAAATCCTGAGATAACTCAGGTGGCAGATTCATATATCTGTTTGACCAAGACCCAGACCTGTGAGTTATAGATATTCGAATTGAACATGCAAAGATCCGTTTGAGATATATTGATGCTGTTACTTTATTTGACACTCATTTATCAGCTGGATTGAGACCTGTGCACACCATGGATGGGTGTTGCCCAGTGAATCATGATAGCTAATTACTTATCATTTCATATTGCATTTATTAGCACTTCAGACTTTGCTTTATGATTCATTGATATCATGACTTCTAAGACTTATACTTATTTCATTGATCAGACTTGATAAGATTTATTCAGCTTGACTAGCCCTTATGGTCTATTGTTCTAGACCCGGCTATTTCACCAGTTCTTATGAACTTGGTAATGACCTCCGATGTTCGGCCATGTTGACCTACTGGTAGCTAGCCCAGTATGTGGCTGATCCCCACGATATAAGCGTGAGTGTGGTTTGAACATCATCCGATCTTAAGATACTATATCTCAATCATGATGAGGGCTGTAGCGGCAGCCAAGACTTATCACGCTTAGAATTATGACTCCGCTTGACACGCATGTTAATATTGAAAATCTATAAACTCACTAAGCTTTGCTTACAGATGTTGCTTTAAAATTTTACAGGAAGAGCCAAAGGAAAATCACCTGCAGGACCTAGTGCTTAGGTCATCAAGAAATCCAAGTTTTGAAGCTTTCCTAGACCACTTCTCAACAAACTTTCTGGTACTGATTGGAAGACAGCTAATGTGGTGGTTCTGGGTAGACTTGATGTGATGATTGATGTTATGATTAGACTAGACGTTACCCTTTTTATAACTTTAATATGAAATATGTAATCTGTATCCTAATATGTAAGGTACATGTAATTTTATTTTTCCGCAATTTAATTACCCTATCTTAGTATGGTTGATATCGTATTGCATATTATGGGACCTAGACTGGTGAGCACTGCTCCGTAAGGGGTGGTCTTCACAGGATGGTATCAGAGCTCTAGTTTGAGTGAATCAAGTATTACGTGAGTATACTTGATCTCAAACTGAAGCAATACATATGTATCAATCATTTAGGTGGTTTGAACTGAGATAGGATGTACAGACTGTTAGGATGGGAAAAAGGGTACATAGATCTAAGTGTATAAACTGATAGTTAATTGATTTTTAATTTTCAGTAGAAGATGTCAGGATCAGGATCAGGTGATATTCCCAACAATATGACCCAACAACAAATGTTTGAAATGATGCAACAATTTCTAGCCCAACACTCAGAACAACAAAACAAAATGATGCAAGAACAGTTTCGTGCCAGAGATGAGGCCGAAGCTAAAAGACGTGAAGAAAAGAAAAATAAGAGAAAAGAAAAGCAAGTCCAGACCAATGAATCTGATTCTGATAATTCAAATCCAGAAACCCAAATAGCTCAGCCAAAAGGCTGCAAATTCAAAGATTTTAAAGCAAGCGGTGCCCTGAACTTTGAGGGTACAGTTAATCCGATTCAGGCGATGGATTGGATTAGCCACACTGAAGAAATCTTCAGGATTTCTGATTGTCTAGATTCGAAGAAAGTAAGCTATGCGTCTGCACTATTTGTGGGAGCTGCCCGTGCCTGGTGGAAAACCCAGCGAAGTATCTATGGTGAGGAGGTGATTCAGACTTTAGAATGGGAGCAGTTTCTAGACATGTTCAACGCGAAATACTGCCCAGTTGACCAGCAAGATAAGATGGAAGTCCAATTAATGCAGCTGACTCAGGGAACAAAAACAGTCGACGAATATGACCACGAGTTTTCGCGATTATGCGGTTATTCTTCATACCAAGTGGCAACAGAGGAAAGGAAAATGAATAGGTTTCGAGTAGGACTCAATCCTAGATACAGACATCCGATGAGCGCGATTAAATACAAGAGTTATCTAGAAATGGTAGAAGCAGCTAGACAGATTGAACGAGGGTACTTAGAGTACGGCGATCAGCTCTACGCTCCGTCTACTAATCCGATGAACCCGTCTCCTCCAAAGAAACAGCGATTTGGCAGATTCTTTAAGCAAAATAGATCTCAGACTCAGCAATCCTATCAGCATAATTCACAACCGAAAGCCCAAGCGTATTCCCTCACGAACGAACCACGATTCTGTAGGCGATGCAGAAAGTCACACATGGGGTTGTGCAATCCAGAAGATGTCACTTGCTTCGCATGCAACATGATCGGTCACAGCAGTGATGAATGTCCGCAGCAGGGACGAGGATGTGCGAAGTGTGGAAAAAGAGGACACTTTATGTACCAGTGTCGTAGCGGACCGCGTTATCAGTCTCAATCATCAGCAGGAGGTTCTACAGGGAAAAGTTCTGCTGCAACGCCGACTGCACGGACTCGAGCTTTCCAAATTACAGCTGAAGAGGCGAGAGAAACACCTGACGTAGTCACCGGTACGTTTCTGTTAAATACGATACCTGCTCGCGTATTATTTGATTCCGGTGCTAGTCGTTCCTTCATATCAACTACTTTCGCTCAAAGACTATATAAATCTCCCTCGAAGCTTCCCGTAATACTTGATATCGAGACAGCCAGTAACAACTATGTTATGGCTGATTCTGTTTATCGAAACTGCACTCTACTCATCGGTAACATTGTATTCAATCTCGATCTCATCCCGATACCGTTAAAAGAGTTCGACGTTATTATCGGCATGGATTGGCTAACGAAAAATGAAGCTACCATTGTCTGCAACCGCCGAATCATCCGAATCAAGACTACAGACGGCCGAGTGTTAGAGATCAAAGGCGAAAAGCGAAAAGGTGATCACTGCTTCATTTCCATTGAAAAAGCACATAAGTATCTATCTAAAGGTCGCGAATCTTATTTGTGCTATGCTCTATCCGAAACCAACCCTGAAAAGAAATCTCAGTCTGATATCCCGATAGTCTGCGAGTTCCCGGACGTCTTTCCTGAAGACATTTCTGGAGTGCCACCGGAACGTCAAGTCGAGTTTAATATTGACTTGATTCCTGGTGCGGCTCCTATTGCAAAGGCTCCATACAGACTTGCACCTGCAGAAATGCAGGAAATGTCAAAGCAACTGCAAGAGCTGTTGGAGAAGGGGTTTATCCGACCAAGTTCTTCTCCGTGGGGTGCACCAGTTCTGTTTGTTAAAAAGAAAGACGGAACTTTCCGTGTGTGCATCGATTACCGCGAGTTGAATAAGGTTACAATAAAGAATAAATATCCTCTGCCCAGAATCGATGATCTGTTTGATCAGTTACAAGGAGCCAGTTACTTTTCAAAAATAGATCTCCGTTCTGGGTATCATCAGTTAAAAGTCAGAGAAGAAGATGTTCCAAAGACAGCTTTCCGTACAAGATACGGCCATTACGAATTTCTCGTGATGCCGTTCGGCTTGACAAATGCACCAGCGGCATTCATGGATCTCATGAATCGTGTGTGCAGACCAATGTTGGATAAATCAGTTATCGTATTCATAGACGATATTCTGATTTACTCCAAAACGGAGGCTGATCATTCTATTCATCTGCGACAGTTGCTAGAGTTATTGAGAAAAGAAAGACTCTATGCAAAGTTTTCTAAGTGCGAATTCTGGCTCAGACAGGTATAATATCTATTATATAAGTCTTGAGCTGTTTCCTTAACTATTCTATGATTCACCTCAGAATTTGAAATTCTATCTTAATTCTTATAGATCCAGTTCCTTGGCCATGTTGTTTCTGGCGAAGGAATTTCCGTTGATCCTTCAAAAGTCGAGGCTGTTCAGAAGTGGCAAACACCTCGCAATGCCTCAGAGATAAGAAGTTTCCTTGGATTGGCCGGTTATTATCGGCGATTCATAAAGGACTTCTCAAAGATTGCTGTACCGCTTACAATGCTAACACGGAAGAATACTCCTTTCGTTTGGACCGATGAACAGCAAGAGGCATTCGATATTCTGAAACAAAAGTTGATTCAAGCGCCGATCCTAGCCTTGCCAGAAGGTAACGACGATTTCGTTGTTTACAGCGACGCTTCTGGTACTGGCTTAGGATGTGTTCTTATGCAAAGGGGAAAAGTAATTGCCTACGCTTCAAGGCAATTAAAAGATTACGAGAAAAGTGCACCAACTCATGATCTTGAGTTGGCTGCCGTCACCTTTGCTCTAAAAATCTGGCGGCATTATCTTTATGGGACTCGGTGTCAGCTCTACACCGATCATAAGAGTCTCAAATACCTTTTTACTCAGAAAGATCTGAACATGAAACAGCGTCGATCCTTGGAGCTTATCAAGGATTATGACTGCGAGATCTTATATCATCCCGGCAAAGCAAATGTTGTCGCGGATGCGTTGAGTAGAAAAGTGTATCCTGAAAAGTGCTGTTATGCCCTAACTCCAGTTATATTCTCTTCTGATCTTATTGAAGATATTCGAGCTGCTCAAACTGAAGCGCTGAAAGAAGAGAATATAGATTCTGAAAATCTAAAAGGGCAGTTACAATTTATAACTCTGAACCATTTGGGACTCCACTGTTTCAAAGGAAACCGAATCTGGATTCCTAAATATGGTTCTATTCGTAGCACTCTTCTATCTGAAGCTCACAAGTCCAAATTATCTGTTCATCCTGGCAGCTCAAAGATGTATTTTGATCTGAAAGCTGATTACTGGTGGCCAGGAATGAAGAAAGACATTGGAAAATGTGTTGAAAGCTGCAGAGTATGTCAGATGGTTAAGGCAGAACATCAGAAGCCCTTCGGGGATATGCAACCACTTCCAGTTCCTGAATGGAAGTGGGAGCATATAACAATGGACTTCATTACAAAGCTGCCAAAGACCAAAAGACAGCACGACTCCATCTGGGTAGTCGTTGATCGTCTAACTAAATCAGCACATTTCATTCCAATGAAAGAAACTTATTCCCTCGATAGATTGGCACAGTTGTACATCACAGAAATTATTTCTCGTCACGGTGTGCCAAAGTCTATTGTATCTGATCGTGATAGTCGCTTCACATCCAGATTCTGGCAGGCATTACAAGAAGGGATGGGTACTCGGATATCCATGAGTACTGCTTATCATCCAAATGCAGATGGCCAGAGTGAGCGTACTATTCTAACTCTTGAAGATATGCTTCGTGCCTGCATTCTTGATTTAGGTGGTAACTGGGATGACCATTTGCCATTGGTCGAATTCTCTTACAATAACAGTTATCATTCAACAATCAAGATGGCCCCTTTTGAAGCTCTATATGGAAGAAAGTGCAGAACTCCTACCTGTTGGCGCGAAACCGGCGAATCGCCAATAGCGGGTCCTGCCCTTCTACAGTTGACTCATGAAAAGATTCAACTTGTCAGAAGGAATATTCTTGAAGCTCAAAGCAGGCAGAAGTCATATTATGATAACCGGCACAGATCAATCAGTTTTGCAGTTAACGATTGGGTGATGCTGAAAGTATCCCCAATGAAGAATGTGGTGCGATTCATTAAAAGAAACAAGTTAGCTCCGAGATTTATCGGACCGTTCAAGATCATTGAAAAGATTGGAAATCAGTCTTATCATCTTGATCTACCAGCGGACTTAGCTGGAATACACCCTGTATTCCATGTTAGTCATTTGAGAAAAAGCTTAGCTGACGAAAGAGAAGTACAGTTACCACACGTTAACCTACAGATAGATGAGAAGCTTCGCGTGGTTGAAGAGCCAGAACGTATTCTGGACTCAAAGACTAAGAAGCTTAGAAATAAAGAGATACAGATGGTGCTCGTCCAGTGGAAACACCACAAAGGTTCGCATCAGTCTTGGGAATCCAGAGATGTAATGAAAGCAACTTATCCCAGTCTGTTCGAATCTAGCTAACTTCGGGGACGAAGTTTGTGCGTGGTGGAGCCCATTCTGTAACAACCTAACTTTTTGCCAAGCATGCAATAGTAATTTTGAGATAATAAATGTATTTTATTACATTAATTATGATGTAATTTATTTAAGTTTGAAATTATTTAATTAAGTTATACTTATGATATGAATAATTAAAGATGATTAAATTTAAAAGATATGTAAAATACAAAAGTTTAGTGGGTTAAACTACAAATGAAACTAAATGAAATACAAATACTCAAATAAATGATCGATTAAGATCATTTAACACAAATCAACTCTCTCTCTAACTTCTCTCTACTCTCTCACTAAGTATACGGCTACCTCTCCAAATCATCCAAATTGATTCATTTAATTGCAATCAATTCAAGAATTGAAGATCAAAGGAGTTACAATAAGCATCAAACATCATCAATTAGCAAGAATTTGAGGTAAACACACTTTTAATTTCAATTTCTATGTATGTTGGTTCGGTTTTGTGAAAAACCGAAACCAAGAGATTAAAATGTGAGGATTTGATGTTGCATGTTAGAAATATTGGTAGATTATGATGAATTAATGATAATAAATATAACAGAAACAAAAATCAGTGATTAGATTTTCCAAAATAAGAAGAAATCGGAATTTTTGTTAAATATGTGTGTTCTTGAGAAAATTATGAATTTTGGATAATCTTGACTAGATAATGATGTTATTGATTGGGAAATTAGTGTAAAAACACTCAAATAATGATAATACATCAATAAATATAGTTGCATGTCAATTATTAATGTGTTTAGTGTAAATTGATGAAAATCCGTATGAATAAAATGAAGAACATCAAGAACATTTCTGGAAAATGTATGAACTTGAAGGATCCGAATTCGGATATGCCCGAATTCGGATAAAGCACCAAATTCGGATCCCATATATTTCGGACACCCTAATTCGGATGATGCCATTTCGGACCAATGATACTATTTCGGATCCCTGATTTCGGATAAGTTCAATTCGGATTTAAATCCTAATTCGGTGTTGATCCTAATTCGGATGAACCAACTCAGGTGTTCAAATTCGGATACCTTGGTCCGAATCCGGAAGAAGCAATTCGGTTGGATCCGAATCCGGATCCCTAGTTCGGATAGATCCGAATTCGGAGATCCGAAACCCGATTCAATATTTTGATATTTTTGCAAATAATTAACGGAATTATCAGTTATCAGAATCAGATAGAATTTAAAGAATTTATGACCAAAAGATGATGACATTGATAAGATAAATTATCAGATATCAGACTCAGATAAGATTACAGATTTTAATGACCAAAAGATGATGAAATTCTATGATAATAATGATGAAATTGATATGATATTATCATGGATAACTTTGAACAGGTTCAGTATATATATATTCTGAACAAAGATTAAAAGACTTAAAGATTTGAAAGCGGGTCTCTGATTTGAAAAGAATCGACAGATTACAGATTGACAAGACAAAATCCTGAGATAACTCAGGTGGCAGATTCATATATCTGTTTGACCAAGACCCAGACCTGTGAGTTATAGATATTCGAATTGAACATGCAAAGATCCGTTTGAGATATATTGATGCTGTTACTTTATTTGACACTCATTTATCAGCTGGATTGAGACCTGTGCACACCATGGATGGGTGTTGCCCAGTGAATCATGATAGCTAATTACTTATCATTTCATATTGCATTTATTAGCACTTCAGACTTTGCTTTATGATTCATTGATATTATGACTTCTAAGACTTATACTTATTTCATTGATCAGACTTGATAAGATTTATTCAGCTTGACTAGCCCTTATGGTCTATTGTTCTAGACCTGGCTATTTCACCAGTTCTCACGAACTTGGTAATGACCTCCGATGTTCGGCCATGTTGACCTACTGGTAGCTAGCCCAGTATGTGGCTGATCCCCACGATATAAGCGTGAGTGTGGTTTGAACATCATCCGATCTTAAGATACTATATCTCAATCATGATGAGGGCTGTAGCGGCAGCCAAGACTTATCACGCTTAGAATTATGACTCCGCTTGACACGCATGTTAATATTGAAAATCTATAAACTCACTAAGCTTTGCTTACAGATGTTGCTTTAAAATTTTACAGGAAGAGCCAAAGGAAAATCACCTGCAGGACCTAGTGCTTAGGTCATCAAGAAATCCAAGTTTTGAAGCTTTCCTAGACCACTTCTCAACAAACTTTCTGGTACTGATTGGAAGACAGCTAATGTGGTGGTTCTGGGTAGACTTGATGTGATGATTGATGTTATGATTAGACTAGACGTTACCCTTTTTATAACTTTAATATGAAATATGTAATCTGTATCCTAATATGTAAGGTACATGTAATTTTATTTTTCCGCAATTTAATTACCCTATCTTAGTATGGTTGATATCGTATTGCATATTATGGGACCTAGACTGGTGAGCACTGCTCCGTAAGGGGTGGTCTTCACATTATACATCATTGTAGGATTCAAGTTCTCCAAGCTGCTGACAGCTTCCGCTTCAGCCAGATCCTGTTTGAAACTGCTTGTTGATGGGATATAAGTGTTGGCCATCAGACATTGATTGTCTTCTTCATCAGATGATGAATCAGATTCCTCCCAGTCACAAGTCTCTGCCATGAGTCCCTTTTGGCGGTTGGAACCCACTGAGTTTTCCAACTTCCTCAGCTTAGCCATGGCCATAAGGTACTTAACCCTATAACCATCATCCTTGTTTGTCTTGTATGGTTTAGATGACTGACCAACAGCTTTTGACACACAGTCGCAGCTATATGGCTAGTTTTGCCACATTTAAAGCACTCAGCCTTGGTTTTGTCAAATGCCTTCTTTTTGCCAGAACCTGAACTTCCTTGTAGCATGTTTCTTCCAAACCTTTTCATGTTGAACCTTTTGACAAGCATAGCTATCATTTGCTCATCATCTTGTTCAGCAAGATCTGCATTATCTTCCTCATCTGACATCTCCTCCTTATCATCATCCTGTTGATCAGGTTGAGTGAACACATCACTCACCTGATTCACAGGCTGCACCTCTTTTAGACATCTCCAAGGCATTTCTTTTCTGTTGCCTTGATTGATCATCATTTAGTAAAGATCCATACAAGTTGACAAGATCCATACTTCTGATGGTACCTGAGTTTCTTAAGATTGTTGAAAAGTAGTTCCATTCTTCAGGTAGGATGTCCAAAAATTTGTTCACCAGGGTAAGGCTGTCCATGATGATCCCAACAGCTTTGAGATCATTCACAAGAGCAGTAAACCTGGTGTAGGTTTCTGTGAGAGTCTCCTTTGGTTTTGCAAAGAAGAGTTCATACTGTCTAACAAGATTGTTAATCCTGTTATCCAGTGTGATTGTGGGTCCATCATAGACGGTACACAAAGTATCCCACATCTCCTTTGCTGTCTTCATTTTCTCAACCTGCTTGAACACATCATCAGGGAGAGAAATAACCAGGTTATTCCTGGCCTTTGCGTCCAGAGCTACCAATCTCTTGTCTTCATCAGACCATTGAGCTTTGGCTTTCTCAAAGGTCCTGATTTCAGGAGCAGCTCCTTCAACCGCTGGAGTTATGGTAGTAACAGAGGTTGGCACATAAGGGCCCTCCATCACTATCTCTGGTAGTTGTACATCCAGATTCTCTAGATAGAGCATCATTCTGCACTTCCAGCCAGAGAAGTTTTGATGATTGAATTTTGGAGGTTTGCCCATAGAGCCATTGTCATAGTATGAGGAGCCTGCAGCATTGTTGTCCATGGAAACTTGGGAGAATGAGAGATCTAGAATGACACACACTCTAAACTGCTCTGATACCAGTTGTAGGTCCCGAGAGGTTCCCAAGGTATATAGCTTTAAGCTGTAGAGGGGGGTGAATACAACTATTTAAAATCTACACACTATTTTCTCAATGTTTGTATGTATTATCAACAAGTTGTTAATTACAAACAAGCTTGAATGCGGAAAGGTTCAAGCTGAGATGACAGATACAACAGTATGTTCAGTAGTCTAAGACAGACTCAAACTAGTTTACAATGAATACACTCACTAAGAAGCGCTCACTGTGTTTATAATACTTAGAGGGACAGCTTATGTAGAACAGCTTAGACACAGAGAAACTGTGTTACACAGGCAGGCTTGCATGCATAAAAAACACACTTGCACGTTCACTCTTGGCTTCAGCACTTAGCTTTTTGGCTTAATCTTTCTGTCCTTAGAAGCTTCCTTTTATACTTACTCAGAGGATCTAAGAGAAGTTTCTTCATTGGACGAAATGAAAAAGGAGAAGTCTTGTTTGAAAAGACAACATAACCTTTTCTACACTTTCTGAAAAGCAGATTTGTCTTCTTGTGTGCAGAACTTTTGTCTTTTCACTTTGTCTACTGTTGCATTGTCTTTAACTAAATAAGGAATGTCAACTTTGCGTCTTTCTTCCTTGTAAAGGCCTATTTTGATATAAGAAAAAGGTCTGTCACCCTTTTTCAAATAACCTTTTGTCTTCATGTAACAGAACAGCTTGGGCAGGCTGAGCAGTTCTGATGTCCACTTTGTCTTCGACTTTGTAAACTAATCTTGTAGTCAAAAACATTACATGAGGACATGGAAACACATTCCATAAAGTGTTTAGCCTGTTCACAAAGAACAGGTTCTGTTCACGAAGAACAGAACACTTGTAAACTGCCCAAGCTGCTCACCAGTGTAGAGCAGAGTAGACAGTTTATGTCCAGCCTGTTCAGTCTGCTGAACAGCTTGGGCAAAACTGTCTTTGTTGCAACACATGCAACACATAGAACATCTTTAGGCTGATGTTGCAAATCATTTTCAGGTTTCAATAAGGCATATAACAGGCCTTAAATTCAACCTTCAAAAGCATCAACAGGTTTGATTAATAATCTCCCCCTCATATGCAGAGCAGGTTTGACTGAGGCCTTTTTGTGCCTAACAATAAACTTTACACATTTATTAAGCAATCATAATTTATTAAAAATTACATTTGAAATATTAAAAAGGTAAACATTTGCAAAACAACACAAATTCATTCGTTAATGTTAAAATGGTAATTTTTTTCCATTCAACAATTTCATTCCGCATGAAAACAAACAACCTATTTTCATTAAGAGCTAAATTCATTATGAGCCGCTTATTGATTCAAACCTCTGAATCATTCAGCACTTAATGGTTAAACAACTACCAAACAGCCCCTAATAGTTTTATATATATATATACCTTAAGGCCAGTTAGGTTTGGCACATGGCCATCTAATTATGATTAAATAACCATGTAAAGGTTGTTGTCCAGAATATCACAGCACATAATTTTCCATTTCATGCCAAGTATAATCATATATATATTAACGGACCTTTTATAATAATTTGATGTTTAGTCTATTGGGTTAAGGCCCATTGATCACTTTGTATTTATGTGTTGTGTTTATGAAATGCAAAGGGAAAGAGAGTCATTAGCTTAATCACATGGTATCAGAGAAACCCTAATCCATTCCCTTACCTTCTCCCTCTCTGTCTCTCCGGCCGGTGACCTGCCGCTGCCGCCGCCTATCATCACCGCTCACTCTCTGTTCCAGAAGAGTCCTGCACCAAAACCCTAAATAGTCGTCGCCTGAAAACCCTAATCCCGCCGCCGCCTATAAACCCTAACTGCCGCCGCTGCTTCTGTCTATTCTCTATCGCCGCTCGCTTGAAAACCCTAACTGCCGCCGCTAGCCCTCTCTTCCTCCCAATCCCTACGCAGCCACCCTCTCATTATCCCTCACCTGCGGCTTTCTCATCAGCACCGCCGCCACCCCTGCCGCTAACCCTCTCTTTCTCCCAAACCCCACACAGCCACCCTCTCCTTATCCCTCACCTGCTGCTGTCTGATCAGCGGCGCCGCCACCCCTGCTCCAACCCTATCTTGCTGATAAGCAACCGGAAACAGCCCTTTAATTTCTAATATGTCAGACGCGCAACCCCTACCTCCGCGTTTAATGCGGACAAAGCATTCGGCGTTACCAACATCAAAATTCATGTTCCCCTTGTCTTGGACCTCGATCAATTCAACTACGATGCTTGGTGTGAACTCTTTACCTCCCATTGTGATAGCATCGGGGTTTTTGGATTTCTTGATGGCACTATCACTAGCAACCCCGAAACTCTTGCTGAATGGAAACGCTTGGATTCTCTGTTGAAAATCTGGATTTATGGCTCCATCTCCACCTCCCTATTGCAAACGATCTTAAAAAGGAACGCGACCTCCCACTCTGTTTGGACCGACCTTCACAACCTTTTCCGTGACAACAAGGAAGCCCGAGCCATGGAGATTCAAGAAGAATTCCGCTCTCTTGAACAGGGTAATCAATCTATTGCTGAGTACTTTAAGTAAATTAAAATAGCTGCTGATGTTCTTGCGAATATTGACCAACCTGTTGAGGAAAAAACATTGGTTATGTATGATGTGGCTGACATAGGGGACAAATTTGATAATGTTGCAAGCATTAATCGTCATAGCAAATCCCCACCCTCCCTTCTCGAAACACGCTCCATGCTCACCCTAGAAGAATCCCGCCTAAACCACAAACAAACTCGCGCCAACCATCATTATACCCCTTCCGCCCCAATAGTTCTCCTCGCATCATCATCCCCTAACCCGCCCCCGAAAGATATATGTCGCAACTTCCAACGTGGCCCGTGTCACTTTCGTGACAAGTGTCGCTTTCTCCATATTAAAACCAACCCATCCTACTCACCCTATAACACTCACCCACATCCGCCTACCTCACAGCCCCAACCCCAACCTTCTGCGGCCCATACCCCTGGCCTTCTCGGTCCCTCGCCACCTACCCCACGACCACCATTGCCTCCCTCATCCGCACCACCACCCTCCCAACATGGTTACTGGACCTTTGGTCCCTACACTCCTCAAGCTACTCCTCTTCCTCAAGCCTTTTGCACGATGACACTGCAACCACCCTCCCCTGGTGAGGATTCTGGATGGTACACGGATACGGGCGCATCTATTCCTGTTACCAATACTGGTCATAGCATCTTGTCATCATCCCCTCGTCCCCTTCACTTAAAACACGTGCTTGTCACTCCCCAAATTGTCAAAAACGTTAAATATGTTCGTCGTTTTACTCGTGACAATAAATGTACAGTTGAGTTTGATGAGTTTGGTTTTTCTGTGAAGGATTACCTGATACGGAAGCAACTCCACCACTGTGATAGCACTGGAGACTTGTACCCGTTCGCCACCAACACACAGTGTAAGGTCCTGCAACTACAGATCTATCTAGGCGTGACACACACCAACGAGTGCGGAATCCTTGTTAGCGGCTTGACGGATATATCACACTCACGGAACACGGAGACTACCATGGCATTGTACGAACGACTACGAACAAACCTACGCAATGATTCTCTCCGAACACACACACAGATTGCTGATAAACTCGAGATCGCCTTCTGCTAATCACACACAGAAATTCTGCAAAAATCTGCTAATCATTCGAGTTAATCCCTAATTATAGAGACCCATTCGAGTTTGTCATGGGACAAACTCGAACCAGGCCCAAGGCCCATTCGAATTTGTCCACATGACACATTCAAATTTACCTTCTATGCTAAATTCGAATATACACCAAATTCGAATTTCACATGTCAAACTTCTATTTGTATATATGTTTTAACTTATGTTTGAATTAATCTTTGGACTTTATGTTTTAACTTTTTGTAATACATTACATCAAGTTCAAACACACAATCAATAAATATCAAACACACAAAATCACATATATCAAACACTAGTTAATATTCAATACCTTGTAACATCACTTAGACAAAATGCTAACACACTTAGACTGTTATCGTCACACAAGGTGTACCAACAGACTCCCCCTTGACAATAGCTTCTAACTACTTACATTTTGATTAAGTACTAGGTTTTTTTAAACTACTGCCAGCATACAGACCTTGCTCTACACATACTTTTACTACATTCTGATACTTTCTAGCCTCATATTCCATATGTGCATCACTTGAGATTTGATGAGTATAAAGCATTTGCAGGTCATTTTTGGAAAGATTAACTAGGTGCAGCTGATCGTACACTCTAAGAACCACTTTTTCTTCTAAGTCTTCCATCACCGCTTCACTTGTTTCACTTTCAACGTACCACCAATTGAGATTATTCAAAACATTCTGTGGCATTGGCTTGAGAGGGACTTTCTTCAAACATCTAACTGGTTTATATTGAATTTTCATCCAAGGCCTGCCAGTTAGAGGATCTATTCTTTTATGGTCAATTACTCTCTTTACCATTCTTGGATTGAGCCTTTCAAACTTCCTAGATCTCCCTTCCTTTTTGATGATCTTTGCTATGATTTCAGCATAAGGGTCGTCTCCGATATTAATCAGCTCCTTCCATGCCAACGCCTTTATTTCAACCTTTGGCAAGGAGTTGAAATCTTTCAGTCTTCTTCTGAGATACTGGAGGCCATCCTTTCGCTTGATAATGAATAGCTGTAGTTCTCGATCAAAGAACCAGCTTAGAATATTTCCTAGAGCTCTCCAGGACCAGGTACACGCATCTTTTTCTTCAACAGTAACTCCTTCTTTTCTGCCCTAAACCACCACTTTCTCTTTTCTTCATTTGTAAGCTCTCTGGCAGGCTCTACAGATTGTGATTCCGCACGTAAAGCAACTTTGACCCCTTCTATCTCAATCACATTATTTCCTTCCGAAACATATGTATCTGTGATAGGATTCTGTTGAACGATGATCTCATTTGCCTCATCTTCTTCATCAATTAAGACCTCATCATCAGATTTCCAGTCTGCTATGTCTTCTGGCACGAACTCCCCTTCTTCAAGATCTTCAACTTCATCCTCAAAATCAAAATCAAAGTCAAACGGCTCTTCCTCAATGTTCATTAAAGCTTCAATCATTTCATTCATGTCGCTCTCAGTGATCTTTCAGGAACTCGCCTCACCTCCAGCAGCTCCACTTTGACTTGGCTCCCCCTGAGTTTCAGCATATAGAGCAGCAGGAAAATCTACTGGCTCATTCTCTTCCGGTGCATTAGGATCATTGTCATCGTCATCACCTTCCCTTCGCTGCTCCTTAGCATCTCTACAAAGTTGATAAAATTGGATCAAGTTTATCACGTTGATAAACTGGTTCACAGTCTCATTAGTGTATCTCAAGTCTGTGATAAAAACAATTCAGTGCTGTTCACTGATACCGAGGCGTTAGTGCTAAAATCGTTGTTCAAAGTACCTGAAGAGTGGATTCTGATGAGGGCTCCAAGGAAGAATGACTTGTACATGCTCGACATGAACAAGCCGGAATCTTCGATGTGACCAATTTGTCTGCTATCTAAAGCTTCAGAGACTGAGTCGGTTTTATGGCACAGACGCATGGCACACTTGCACCTAAGGAAGATGAACTATATTACGAAAAATGGGTTGGTGCAAGGTGTTCCAATGAAGAGTTTTCAGTTTGAGGATAAGTGTCTACCGTGCAAGAAAGGAAAACAACACAAGAAGGCACACAAGTCCAAGACTCAGAACTCCATCGCTGCCACATTCGATTTGTTGCACATGGACCTCTTCGGACCAGTCAACAAAAGGAGTATAGGTGGTAGTTGGTACTGTTTAGTTATTACTGACGACTACTCACGTTTTTCTTGGGTTTTCTTTTTAGGTATAAAGGACGAGACGGCTTCAAAGCTCATCGGGTTCTTAGACCAAGTGGAGAGTTCATATGGAAAAAGGGTTAAACGACTTCGTAGTGATAACGGAACAGAGTTTAAAAACACAGTAATTGGTGTATATTGCCTATCAAAGGGCATAGTGCATCAATTTAATTCACCTTATGAGCCACAGCAAAATGGGGTGGCCGAATGGAAAAACAGGACATTGATTGAAGCAGCAGAGACCATGCTATCGAATTCAAAGCTTCCTATCATGTTTTGGGGGTAGGCAGTGAATACCGCGTGCCATGTTTTAAACCGGGTTCTTACTGTTAAATCTTTGAACAAAACCTGTTATGAAGTTTTGAATAAAAGGCCACCTAATTTAACTGGCTTCGAACCTTTTAGGATACCATGTACTTTAATGAAAACAAAACATCAACCAAATTTTGGTGAAATGGCTGACGAAGGATACATCCTAGGTTATGTGCCGAATTCACCAAATTAAAGGGTTTTTAATAAATCAAATGGTACAGTAGAGATTGTGTATAACATTGAAGTCACAAGTTATACACATGAACCCCAAACTGGTGCGGAATGGATATTTGATTATGACAAATTGTTTGAGTCATTTAACATTCCTTTGAATGAAAATGCAGGTACTATCGAAAAGGACATGTCGTCAATGAATCTGGTTGACGAGGGTCATAGCTTTCCGAGGACCACTTTTCAATCAACATCCGAGCCTACATCAACTGAAGATAGATCTCTAGAAGTTACTGATTCTGAAGCGCCTACAAACGAAAATCAGACGACAAATTCTAACTCTGAGGAAAATTTCCATGAGGAAGAAAATGTGGAGTCTAAAGTCGTTCCCCCGTTAGGAGATATAGGATCTAATTTGGGAGATAATCTGAGAGTTGACGAGATAGAGACATCTAGGAAATCCTAATGCGGGTGTGAGGACTACGAGTAGTTTAAATAACAACACTGTGTTGTTGTCGATGATAAATGACTCCGAGGCCTTTCATACCTGCCTCTATTCATGCTTTATCTCGCAAGTAGAGCCAAAAAATGTGTAGATGGTATTAAAAGACAACTCTTGGGTTGAAGCGATGCAGGAAGAACTGTCACAATTTAGGAAACTAGAAGTGTGGGAATTAGTTCCGTTACCTCGAGGAGAAATAGCAATAGGAACCAAATGGGTTTTTAAGTGCAAAAGAGATGATCGGGGTATAGTCACTCGCAACAAAGCAAGGTTAGTTGTAAAGGGTTTCAACCAGGAGGAAGGAATCGATTACAATGAGGTGTTCGCGCCAGTAGCAAGGTTGGAAGCAATTCGTTTGTTTCTGGCTTTTGCTTCCTTCAAGGGTTTTAAGGTTTATCAATTAGATGTTAAGAGTGCTTTCCTTTATGGGAAAGTGAATGAACTGGTATATGTGGAACAGCCGCCCGGGTTTACAGATCCGAAATATCCAAACAGAGTATATCGATTAGATAAGGCTCTGTATGGATTGCATCAAGCACCGAGGGCGTGGTATGAGACTCTATCCAACCATCTTTTAGAAAATGGGTTTGAAAGAGGAAGGATAGACAGTACGCTGTTCGTGAAGCGAAAAGGAGAACATTTCATCTTGGTACAAGTATACGTCGATGATATCATCTTTGGATCATCAGACGAGCAAATGTGCAAGGATTTTGAAAAGGTGATGAAGTCAAAGTTCGAGATGAGTGCAATGGGTGAGTTGAACTTCCTTCTGGGTTTGCAAGTTGACCAAAAGAAGGAGGGGATGTTTATTCATCAGACGAAGTATGTCTATGATATATTAGAGTGCTTCGGGATGGAAGGAACAAAGTTGACTGCTCACTTCAGCACGTCGATTCAAGTGAATCACAATCTCGGACTGGGTACTGAAAGTGATATCGATGTGGATCCGACGTTATATCGGGCCATGCTTGGGTCACTTATGTATTTAACTGCTTCTAGACCTGATATTATGTTTGCTATTTGTATTTGTGCTAGGTTTCAAGCTAATCCGAAAGAGATGCACATGAAAGCTGTCAAGCGGATTCTACGATACCTCAAGTCGAAACCGAAGCTGGGACTTTGGTATCACGCGGAGGGGGATCTGGAATTGGAGGAGTTCACGACTTCAGACTACGGAGGATGAAGCTTGACGCGCAAGTAAACAACTGGAGGTTGTCAGTTCCTAGGAGGAAGACTCGTTTCCTGGCAATGCAAGAAACAGACTTCGGTAGCCGTGTCAACGTGCGAGGCCGAATACGTTGCTGCTGGTAGTTGCTGTTCACAGGTTCTGTGGATACAACAACAATTGCGGAATTACGGTTTGGCTTATACTCAAACTCCTATTAGGATAGATAACCAGTCTACCATTGCAATAACTAAAAATCCAATTAAACATAATAAAACAAAGCACATAGACATAAGACATCATTTTATACGTGATTGTGCTGAAAAGAACTTAATAAAGCTGGTAAAAGTGGCAACGGATGATAATAATGCTGATTTATTTACCAAAGCTTCTGATAAGTCACGTTTTGAGTATTTGATTCAACTAAATGGAATGCGTAATCCAGAGTGAATTGACCTTAGTAGAGTTTTATTTCCTTTTATAGCAGTAGTCTTTCTTTCTTTTTATAGTAAGTGTGGTAGCTTAGGATAGTTTCCTTTTATAGTAAGTAAGTAGGCTATTACATTTTCTTCGTTTATTTATGAAAAACAAAAAAAAAAAAGATAAAACCATAAAAAAATTCAATAAATGAGAATATCAGAAAAAGAGTTAAGTCTTAGATACATAGGTTCAAAGTGACGAAAATTAGCACAGTCGATACAATCTCTAAGTGTTTAGTTTTCACACATAATGCACCTAAAATTCTAAGTGTTATACGTTATCCAGTTCGATACGTTGGTAGGCATGATACATATAGGAAGTCTCAAGGCTAATAAAATATTCAAGAAAAGGTCAGACGTGTCACTAACTTAGATGTACGACCAATTGGTCTTACTTTTTATGTTAGAGACATACAGACATCGATTCTAAATGAGGTATGCAAACTTTTTTGCGGATGTATAGCAACATCAGATACATCTTAAAAATGGAAAGAACAGAAAAATCATATACTGAGTTGAGAGTCAAAACAAGTAACTCTGTTGTATGTAAGTACAGACCTGTTGCCTCTGTTTTGATTCGAGTTAGCAAGATAAGTCACTTTGTTGTACGTCGGTACAGACCTGTCACCGCTGTCTTCCTAGCTTTAAAAATAAACCTTAAGACAAACTAAGACACTTTGTTGTATGTAAATACAAACCTGTGTCTGATGTTTGCCTTTTAAAGAAAGTTTGAAATACCAAAAAGTTACAATCATTGTGTGTATGCCTTGATCATAAAAGTATGTCTATGTATGAGTCACGTAAGGAAATTTCTTGAAAAAAAAAGGCCAAGGGATATTCCGAAGTGTAACATGTTTAAAGGGAAAATAATACCAACAATAGGCTAGAAATGTATCTCACGACAAACAATCAAAGGAATCAAAAATTCCTAAGTGTGAAAGTTTGAATACTGAAAGTGCGTATTTGACACCGCTATCTGATTGAACCTTTCTTTGACTATACTCGTCAAAAATATTCTGTTAAGTGTTTAGTATAAGTTGTAAAATTTTGAAATAATGTAGATTAGTCTAAGTTTAAATTTTTGTTCACAATTTTAACTTTAATTTATTTTATTCTATTTTCTTTTTCAATTTTTTAATTTTTACTTTATCTTAATTTTACTTAGGAAAAAGGTCAAAATTTACTGAGGAAGCATTCCTAGTTGAATAAAATAAACATTGCGTGAAAATCTGGTGCTTAGAGTAAATGATTATGCATAGTTTATTCCGTTACACGAAAAGGTTGAAAAAGTTGAAAAAGTTGAATTTAATTCAAAGGTTTTCGAAATTTTCAAATTTTCAAAGTTAAATTCGAGTTTAACCAAAATCGAATATATATTCGAATTTGGCAGGTTCTTCGAATTTGCTGATAAATTCGAAAGTAGACAACAAACTCGAAGGTGGTTGATGTAAATAGGTCAACAGTGACAAGTCATTATCACCTACTTTCGAATTTGAGCCTTTCGAGTTTACTGTGAGTGATTTCGAGTTTGTCTTCGAGTTTGCCGTATTCGACTTTTCTACTATTTGTCGAGTTTCTGTCCGTTTGTGTTCGAGACTACTAGCAAATCTAGGTATAATCAACTGTATTGTACAAGATTTAGGTGGTTTTAGACTCCGTTTGAGCCAAAATTCTCAGATTTTGAGGTTTTAGAGGTGTGAAGTTTGTATTTCAAAATAATAAACTTTGAACCAGTGAAACATCAAATTGATTACAAATATCTTTAATTAGTACCTATTAGGACTAATGGATGTAATTTTCTAAGTCTAAATTGGTTAAAATCTTGAATTTTTGTTGTCACTCAAACCCACATATTCGAATTTGATCATTGTCTCGAATTTGATCGTGGCTTCGAGTTGGTCATTAAACTCGAAGCATCCACTAAATTCGAAACTATGGTTGTTTCGAACTTGTGATTCGAGTTTACCATTATATTCGAATTATTTGCTTACAATTTAAATCAAACTTGTAGAAATTCATAGGTGTTGGATTTTGTACTTATACAGGTTCAAAATAAAACAAATTTGAATTTAAACAAGTTTATGTCTATCTTAATAATTCTAATATTTTATATGCTTTATTGTGCAGACATGGCAGATAGAGTTTTCGTTCCAAAGCATAATATGGTCATTTCTCCGGACCATGAGATACCAGAGGCTCAAGCATACCGCCAAATGGTGGATTTTTTGGATCGTTCAAGGATTTCGTATGCTCTGTCGCATAATATCCAGATAGTAATCCCGTATGTTCGTCAGTTTTGGGATCATTTACAAGTCGACTGTACTGTTACTCTAACAGTATTGATGTTGGTACACCCTGTGTGACGATAGCAGTCTAATCGATTATGATTTAAGTAATATTCTGAGTTAACCAGTATTTTGATATATATGTTTAATATGTGTTTGTCTGTTATTGATTGTGTGTTTGAACTTGATGTAACATATTACAAGAAGTTCAAACATAAAGGTCAAAGATTATGTCAAACATAAGTTAAAACATAAGTTTCATCACTTAAGTGTTTAAGTGTATTGGCTAGATTCGAATAGGTTAAGGATGGCATTCGAATCTGAGATAGATTCGAATGAGTCCATAGATTCGAACATAGGTTAGATTCGAATCTGTCAGATGGACAGATTCGAATGGGCCTTAGGCCAGATTCGAGGTTGGCCCACAACAGACTCGAATCAGGGTCTATAATTAGGGATAGACTCGAATTATTAAGTGACCTTTGGCAGAATTCGTGAGGAATTAAGCAATAGGCGATCTCGAGTTTATCAGCTAGGTGAGTCCCGTTTCGGAGAGAATTAGTACGTAGGATCGTTCGTGTGTCGTTCGTTCAGCGTCTAATAGTCTCCGTGTTTCCGTTGGTTGAGAGTTGTCCGTCTGACCGTAAACGAGGATTCCGCACTCGTTCACGGGTCCGCGTCTAGATAGATCTGTCAGTGGTAGACCTTACAAGTGGTATCAGAGCCTACGGAGTGTTCTTGGTGTTCTTCGTGTTCATCAGATACATTCTAGGTTTCTTGACGCTAGTTGGACGGTTTTGCTCTCAAAAACGTGTTTTTGAGCTTAGCAAATTCATATTCGGGAAACACTTTGTCGTTTTTCACGTTTTTGGTCGAAATCATTATTTTTCATTTGAAAAATAGTGGTTTAATCCGTAAAACGTCAAAAAATCAAAGTGTTAGCCGTTTTTCGAGTTTGCGGCGCTCGAATCTATAGGGGTAATTAGGGTTTTACTTTATTTTCAAGTCTAACCAAAATACGCTCCTTTCGAGTCAATTTCAGTCAGTTTCGAGTCTGTGGTGTTTCGAATCTGTTCATACATTCGAATTGGATCTCGATTCTATATTTTTTCGAGTTTGTTTCGAGTTTGTTACTGTTTCGATTCTGTGCTTCGATTCTGCTGAATTTCGATTCTATTGTGCCTTCGATTCTAAGGGTCTTCGAGTTTAAGAGTCCTTCGAATCTGACCTATCTTCGAATCTGTGGGATTGTTCGAATCTGACATTATTTCGAATCTACTTGAACTTTAAGACTTAATCGAATTTAATTCCAAAAGATTAAACATTAATTAGTTTCGAATCTATCTAGATTCGAATAATTTAATTTAAATCAGTTTCTAATTAAATTAATTAAGTTCAAATTCAAATTCTTTCAGAAAAGATGTCGAACCTTCAGAAATTCCTTGAAATGGATCACGAAGTTGGGAAGGCCAATGCACCACCTAAGCTGATGAAAGTTGAGGATTACTACTGGTGGAAGGATAGATTCACGGATTTTGTACGATTCAACGACATGCGCATGTGGGTGTGCATTGATGAAGGGTACATTCCACCAGTATCTGAGGTTGAAGGCCGTCAAAAGGTTCTGTCATACCAAATGATGAAAGAGGATGACAAGAAACTATTTGAAGCTGAAAACAAGGCTTTCTCTATTATCCGAATGGCGTTACCTCAAGATATCTTGCACACATTTCGGACTCAGAGGACGTCGAAAGAACTTTGGGAGTCTCTTCAGAAACGGTGTGAGGGTAATCCACGGGAACGTAGAAAGCGTACAGAGCTGTTGACCCAACAGTTTGCAATTTTCAAGGCTCTTAAGGATGAACAGTTGGATGATATTATCACACGATTTTATCATCTGATAACAGAGCTTGAAAGTCATGGTATTGAGTATTCTGACACAGACAAGAACAACAAGCTTCTTGATGCCCTACCAGCCAAATGGGCTATGTATGTGGCTATGATTAAGCTGAATGAAGATAAATACTATGCTCAATCGCTGGATGACATCGTGGGAACGTTGAGGGCATATCACTTCGAAATGATAAAGGCTGAGACTGATTACGAGCAAGTCCAAAATCCGGCTATGTATTTTGGAAAGACATCAAAATCATCAGTGACAGCTGATCAGAAGAGTGCTACAGCGTTTTTCACCGGAGAAACGTCATCGCCACCAGAGTCCGAAGACTCACTGAATCGCGCGTTCTTAGGGTTAGGAAGATCGGAAGAACCGCAACCTCAAGTCAATCAGGCATCTACAAGTCAGAACTATTCAAAGATGCCAATGAGCGCAAAGTCGGCGGAAGAACATCTGAATCTGCTTGCTTCGTTTGTGGCCGCATACGGAAATTGCGTTCAAGGGAAGATTAATGATCCGGCTCTTTGGGATGAAGACTACGATCAGGTCGACCCTGATGATCTTGAGGAGATGGATCTTAAATGGCAACTGGCCATGGTAACCCAGAGGGTTAAGAGATTCATAAAGAGAACTGGAAGGAATCTCCAGATGAATAACAAGGGGATAGGATTTGATAAGTCCAAGGTCAAATGCTACAACTGTCAGGGATTGGGACATTTCGCGAGGGAGTGTCAAAGACCGAAGGTAGAGTCATACCAGGGACAGAGTCAGCATCAAGGACAGTACCAAAATCAGTCCCAACAGAGATATCTTCCGAGTTCTTCATCTGGTCAAGCCAATCTAGCGGGTCTGATATCCAATGTCACTTCTGACAGACAGCTAGATGGTTCCTATGACTGGAGTTCACATCCGGAGTCCAATGCTAGAGCTTTCATGGCTGAAGTTACGGAGAATGGTTGTGATGAGGATGAGCAGACCACAAGGGACAGCAGTCCGATGTGGGTAGAGAAAGCGAATGATCAGACCGTGCTGGAGTTTGCTGCTCAGATGGCCAACGTGGAATCTGATAACTCTAAGGTTAGTCTTTCTAATTCTCTATTTCGTGATTTATGTGCTTTATGTGTTAGTTCTAACGATAGGTTAAATCTAGTCTTAGACTCACATAAGACCATAGCTGCTCAAAATGAAAACTTAAAAATAGAAAATGCTAGCCTAAATGATATAAAGCAGGATTTAAAGGAAAAACTTAAGGCTGATGCTCAAGATGTAATCGTTCTAAAAGACAAACTGAGTGAGCAGTGTGTTAGGATAGAACTTATGTATGAGCACGTAGAAGCCTTGACTAGAAGTCTGAAAGACAAGGACATAGAGCTAGCCGAGACCAAGGTTAAGGTAGCAGAGGCAAATAGCAAGCTGGAAAAGTTTAGGAATTCGAGCCTAAACCTAGGGAAAGTCTTAGATGCCCAAAGACAGTCTAAGAAGCCTGTAGGTCTAGGTTTTCACGAGATTCCTCCACCTTTCAATGATAACTATGTGCCTCAGCCTCAGGAGAAAACTGACAAGTCAGTAGTTTTAGAGGACCTGCCTGAACCTACACTTGAGCCTAAAGTAGAAAATACACCTAAGGTGACTTACTCAACCGTCAAGGTCAAGCAAGTGAAATTTGTGTCTTCCTCCAGTGAAACACCTGCAGGAAAACAAAAAATTTCATGGGCTGACCAGGTCGAAGAGACAGACACTGAAGATGTACCAAAGGCATTAGACACTAATGAGACACCTAGATCTAAGGGACCAACCAAAAAGTCCATGGATAAGATGTCTTGCTTTAGATGTCACGAGAAAGGGCACGTTGCTTCTCACTGTCCTAATAGGAAAGCTGATGTTACATCTAAGACAGTGAATCCAAAACCTGTTAAGCCCTCACCAAGAGTGGCGAGCACTAGTAGTTCTCAGAGTACCGAGAAAACTGTGCAGGCCGCACCAAAACCTGTTGTGAAACAAACACCGGTTAAGGTTGGACCAAAAGAAGTGGTTAGGACAAATTCACCGAATCGTGTCTTTAATCAATCTAGGTCAGCACCTCAACAAGTCTATAGGAGCACCACACCTAGCAGGTCACACACTCCAGTTAGGTCACATACTCCTGTTAGACAATATGTTCCGGTAAAAGCTCAGGGATCACAGTCTGAAATGCATTATAATAAGACTTATTCTAGAGCATCACAACAAATGCCTACTCAAAGGCAAAGAGTGAATCTAAATCACTCGGCACCACAACAGAATTCAGTTCAAAGGCCCAAGTCACCTGAAAGGCGAGATGGGTATTTGAAAGAGTTCAAGTATGTGGACGAGAATGGTATTACCAAGTCAGTCATGGCTTGGGTTCCCCGTGATAACTAACCTATTTTCTTTCATGTGCAGGAGATAACTACCGGTCCAAACAACAAGTGGTTCGTCGACAGTGGTTGCTCCAGGCACATGACGGGGGAAAGAAGTCTTCTCACAGACTTCAAGGGGGGTAATAGGGGATTTGTATCATTCGCGGGCAACAAAGGAGGAAATATCACTGGAACTGGAGAAGTCACTAATGGGACGATTACATTGGATCAAGTTTATCACGTTGATAAACTGGTTCATAATCTCATTAGTGTATCTCAAATCTGTGATAAGAAGAACTCAGTGTTATTTACTGACACTGAGGCGTTAGTGCTAAAGCCGGGATTCAAGATACCTGAAGATTGGATATTGATGCGGGCTCCAAGGAAGAATGACTTGTACATGCTCGACATGAACAAGCCAGATAATTCGATGGGTCCGATCTGCTTACTATCAAAAGCTTCGGAGACGGAATCGGTTTTGTGGCACAGACGAATGGCTCGCTTGCACCTGAGGAAAATGAACTACATAACGAAGAATGGTTTGGTGCAAGGTGTGCCTCTGAAGAGCTTTCAGTTTGAAGATAAGTGTCTACCGTGCATGAAGGGCAAGCAACATAAAAAGACACACAAGTCCAAGAAGCTGAACTCCATAACCTCGACATTCGATTTGTTGCATATGGACCTTTTCGGCCCTATCAACAAAAGGAGTATAGGAGGTAGTTGGTTTTGCTTAGTTATCACTGACGATTACTCACGGTTTTCATGGGTTTTCTTTTTAGGTACGAAGGACGAGACGGCTACAAAGCTCATCGGGTTCTTAGACCAAGTGGAGAATTCCTACGGAACAAGGGTTAAACATATTCGTAGTGATAATGGGACTGAATTTAAAAACTCTGTAATTGGTGTATATTGCCTATCAAAGGGCATCGTGCATCAATTCAGTGCACCATATGAACCTCAACAGAATGGGGTGGCCGAACGTAAAAACAGAACATTGATTGAGGCTGCAAGGACTATGCTTTCGGATTCAAAGCTTCCTACCATGTTTTGGGGGGAGGCAGTGAATACCGCGTGCCATATTTTAAATAGAGTCCTTACAGTCAAATCATTGAACAAAACATGTTATGAAATTTTGAATAAAAGGCCACCTAACTTAACTGGATTCGAACCGTTTGGAGTACCATGTACACTTTTAAGGACAAAACATCAACCGAAGTTTGGTGAAAAGGCTGACGAAGGATACTTCCTAGGTTATGTGCCAAACTCACCAAACAAACGGGTTTTTAACAAAACGAGTGGTACTGTGGAGATTGTGTATAATATTGAAGTCACAAGTTATACACATGAACCCCAAACGGGTCCGGAATGGATATTTGACTATGATAAGTTATTTGAGTCATTTAACATTCCTTTGGATGATACTGCAGGTACAATCGATAAAGACATGGCGACGTTGCACCTAAATGACGATGGCCATATTTTTCCAAGGACCACGTTCGAATCTACGTCCGAGCCTACTGCGACTGTAGATGGGTCTCCAGAAGTTGCTAATCCAGAAGAACCTAACACTGAGAATCAGACTCAAGCATCAAGTTCTGCCTCTGAGGAAAACGTCCGTGAGGAAGAGAATGTGGAAGCTGAGCCTGTTCCCCCTTTAGGTGAAATAGGATCCAACTTAGGAGATAATCTAAGGGTAGACGAAATAGAGACCTCTAGGATTAACAAGAATCATCCTATAGATAGCATCATAGGAAATCCTAACGAGGGTGTGAGGACTCGGAGTAGTGTAAATAACAACACTGTGTTGTTGTCGATGATAAACGACTCCGAGGCATATCATACATGTCTATATTCGTGTTTCATATCGCAAGTAGAGCCCAAAAATGTGCAAATGGCACTTAAGGACAACTCCTGGGTTGAAGCGATGCAGGAAGAACTGTCACAATTTAGGAAACTAGAAGTGTGGGAGTTAGTTCCGTTACCTCGAGGGGAGATTGCAATAGGAACCAAATGGGTTTTTAAGTGCAAAAGAGACGATCGGGGTATAGTCACGCGCAACAAGGCGAGATTAGTTGTAAAGGGTTTCAACCAAGAGGAGGGAATCGATTACAATGAAGTGTTTGCACCTGTAGCAAGGTTAGAAGCAATTAGGTTGTTTTTAGCTTTTGCCTCCTTCAAAGGATTTAAAGTATATCAACTGGATGTTAAGAGTGCTTTCCTATATGGGAAAGTGAAGGAGTTGGTGTATGTAGAACAACCGCCCGGGTTTACAGATCCTAAATATCCTGATAGAGTATATCGATTAGATAAGGCTCTTTATGGATTACATCAGGCACCTAGGGCATGGTATGAGACTCTATCCAACCATCTTTTAGAAAATGGCTTTGAGAGGGGTAGGATAGATAGTACTCTATTTGTGAAGAGAAAGGGAGATCATTTTATCTTGGTACAAGTGTACGTAGATGATATCATTTTTGGATCATCAGACGAACAGATGTGCAAAGATTTTGAGAAGGTAATGAAGTCTAAGTTCGAGATGAGTGCTATGGGGGAGTTGAATTTTGTTTTTGGGGTTACAAGTTGACCAGAAGAAGGAAGGCATGTTTATCCATCAGACCAAGTATGTCTATGACATATTGGAACGGTTTGGGATGGAAGGAACAAAGTTGACTGCCCATTTCAGCACGCCGATTCCAGTGAATCACAATCTCGGGCCGGGTACTGAAAGTGATACCGATGTGGATCCGACTTTATATCGGGCCATGATTGGGTCACTTATGTATTTAACTGCTTCAAGACCTGATATTATGTTTGCTGTTTGTATTTGTGCTAGGTTTCAAGCGAATCCGAAGGAGATGCATATGAAAGTTGTGAAGCGGATTCTACGATACCTCAAGTCGAAACCGAAGCTGGAACTTTGGTATCACGCGGAGGGAGATCTAGAGTTGGAGGCGTTCACAGATTCTGACTACGGAGGATGCAGCTTGACGCGCAAATCAACGACTGGAGGTTGTCAGTTCCTAGGAGGGAGATTGGTGTCCTGGCAATGCAAGAAACAAACATCGGTAGCCGTGTCAACGTGCGAGGCCGAGTATGTTGCTGCTGGTAGTTGCTGTTCACAGGTTCTGTTGATACAACAACAATTGCGGGATTACGGTTTGGCTTATACTCAAACTCCAATTAGGATAGACAATCAATCTACTATTGCGATAACAAATAATCCAGTTAAACACAGTAAAACAAAGCACATTGACATAAGGCATCATTTTATTCGTGATTGTGCTGAAAAGAATTTGATCAAACTGGTTAAGGTGGCAACTGAAGATAATAATGCTGATTTATTTACCAAAGCGTTTGATAAGTCACGTTTTGAGTATTTAATTCAACTTAATGGAATGCGCAACCCAGAGTAAATTGACCTTAGTAGTATTTTATTTCCTTTTATAGTTGTTATATTTCTTTCTTTTTCAGTAGTCTGCTAATTTAGGAAAGTTTCTAATTTAGGAAAGTTTCTATTTTTAGTAAGCTTCTATTTTTAGTAAGTTAGTAGATTAGCTTAGTTTAATGTGTTTTGCTATGAAAAACAAAAGAAAAAAGAGAGAAAATTACAAAAATACAAAAAAAAGAGAATATCAGAAAAGGAGTTAAGTCTTAGATACATAGGTACAAAGTGACGAACATTAGCACCGTCGTTACAGACTCTAAGTGTTTAGACTTTCACACATAATGCAACTAAATCCTAAGTGTTATACTTTATTTAGTTTGATGTGTTGGTAGGCATAATACATATAGGGTATCTAAAGGCTAATAAAATATTCTAGAAAAAGTCAAACGTGTCACTAGCTTAGATGTATGACCAATCGGTCTTAATTTTTATGTACAAGACATACAAACATTGAGTCTAAATGAGGTATGCAAACTTTCTGGGGATGTATAGCAACATCAAATACGTCTGAAAATGAAAAGAATAGAAATATCATGAAAAACTGAGAGTCGAAAACATGCAACTCTGTTGTACGTAAGTACAGACCTGTTGTCTCTGTTTAGATTCGGGTTAGCAGACATGTCGCTTTGTTGTACGTCAGTACAGACCTGTCACCGCTATCTGCTAACTTTAATGTTAAACCTTAAGTCGAACTAAGACACTTTGTTGTATGAGAATACAGACCTGTGTCCGATGTTTGTCTTTTAAAGAAAGTTTGCAAATACCAACAAGTTAGAATTTTGTCTGTGTGCCTTGATCATAAAAGTATGTCTATATCTGAGTCACGTAAGATAATTTCCTGATAAATAAAAAGGCCAAGGGATATTCCGAAATGTAGAGTGTTTAACAGGGTAAAATACCAACAATCGGCTAAATGGGTATGTCACGACAAACAATCAAAGGAATCAAAAATTCCTAAGTGTGAAAGTTTAAGTACTGAAAGTTAGTATCGGACATCGCTATCTGATTGAACCTTTCTTAGACTATACTCACCAAAAATATGTTGTTTGGTATTTAGCTTAGCTTGTAAATTTATTTTTATAACTTTATTTTTACCTTATTTTATTTTATTTTAGTTTAGTTTAATTTTTACTTAGGTAAAAGGTCAAAAGTTACTGAGGGTGCATTCAAAGTTGAATAAAATATACAATGCGTGAAATATCTGAGCTTAGGGTAAAAGATTTGGCATAGTTTATCTGGTTACACTACACAGTAGAAAATAGTTGGAAAAAGTTGAAATTATTTCAAAATTTTCTGAAATTTTTCTAAGTGTTGGAAATTTCGAATCTAAGACAGACTCGAATGTGAGATACTTCGAATCTGTCAGTAGACTCGAAATTGCACAGACTCGAAGGTAGTTAGTATATAAAGGTCCACAGTGAAAGCATTTACTTCTCACTGTTCTCGAATCTGATCTCTCGAATCTGTTCTGGCGATCTCGAATCTAATCTCGAGTCTATCGTATTTCCACTAAACGACATTTCGTCGATTCTAAAGCTTTTGTGTTCGATTCTAACTTCAAATCTAGGTATAAGCAACATGATTGTACAAGATTTTGGTGGTTTAATACACAAATTTGGGATTAAACATCACATTTTGATGTTTTATAGGTCAAAATAGGGTTTTTGCAAAATTACCAAGTTTGGACTAATAAAAGATCAAATTAAAAGCATAAATCTATGATTAGAACCTAGTTGAACTAATGTATGTGATTTGCTACGTTCAAAATGGTTAAAATCTTGGATTTTTGTTGAAAAAGGGGTGTCGGCCTTTCGAATCTGATAATGGTTTCGAATCTGATCATGGGTTTCTCGAATCTATCAATAGATTCGAGATGACCAGATATTCGAATCTGTCCATCAGACTCGAATAGGGTATATTCGAATCTGTCCATTACATTCGAATATGGGCACTTCGAATCTGTTACTCTCGATTCTGTACTTCATTTATTTTGTTGAATTTAAATTTTATTAAACTTGTGAAAATTTAATTGTGTTAGATTTTGTATTTAATCAAATACAAGATAAAACAAATTTGAATTTAAACAAGTTTATTGATTTTTAATAATAATCTAACAATTTTATGTATTGTGCAGATATGGCGCTTCGTGCTTTCGTCCCTAAGCACAATATGGTTCTTAATCCAGATAATCATATCCCTGAGGCGCAGGGTTTTCGTGAAGTGTTGGACTTCTTAGCTGAATCCAGAATTAGCTACGCTTTGTTTCAGAACATTCCGATTGTAATCTCATATGTGCGGCAGTTCTATGATCACTTACAAGTTGACTGCTCTGTCACCCCGACAGTGCTGAGAACAAGGATCGCAGGGCAACCGTTGGTATTCTCTGCCGATATGCTGCGTCAAGTGTTGCAGCTAGGATCTGAGGAAGAGGAGTCTGGGCCTATTGATTTTCCACTAAATATTAGGCAAGCGGCTTTTCAACGAATGGGTTACAGTCTAGATGTAACAAAGTCGTCATATATGAAGAGTGGCCTGATTGGGCAATGGCGTTTCTTGGTCCATGTCTTCATGGTCTGTTTTGCACCGAAGAAAGCTGGATTTGATTACATTGTATCAAAAATCCAATCAGCAATGATCGCGATGGTGTACAATAAGAAGTTTAGTTTCTCGCAGCTGATTTTCTCAGAATTTATTCATCAAATCACGGCTCCTGAGAGAGAAAGGTTCCTGTTGTATCCGAGGTTCGTGATGATGTTGATACGTCACTTTTTGCCAAGTCTGCCACAATCGAATGATTCTTTGAGCGTAAATGTAATGGAAAAACGCATATTTGCTGATTGTTCCTCACACCGAGGAAGATTGGCTGTTCCTACTGCTCGTCCGTTGTTTGGAGCTATCTTAGACAGGAACTTTGTGGCACCTGATAATGCCAACTGGGCATGTGAAATAGAAGTTCAACAGCAACAGCAACAGCAACAGCAACAGCAACAGCAACAGCATCAGCAACCGCATCAGACTCGTGTTCGTCCACGTGATCCAAGGCGAAGACAAAGAGATATTACAACTCAGTCTCAGGCGTCTAGGCCTTCTACGAGTCAGCCAGAGCCAGAGGTACAGGAAGAAGGGCCTTCAAGTGCCAATCCAGAAACCGAGCAAATAGCCCAAACATTGGAGGAAATATGGGCTTCGGGTCCGCATGCAAATGAAGATGTTGCAGCAGCATTGGTGGATGAGCTGCTGAGTCCGCCTGGAGATAATGATGATATATTTCGTGATGTTGACGACTATGAGCCAGAGGGGGCTGAGGCAGGATTGACATCTTCGGAATCTGAAACCGAATCAAATGAAGTTCATGAGGTGGTGACTACCGAAACTGGAAGTTGTTTTGAGACTTATGGTTCTAGATTGATTGTCAATCAAGATGGTTCGAGGAGGAGAGAGACCAGGGAATTGGAGGAGTCCGATTATGAAGAAGAAGAGATTGCTACGTTAGTGACGAGGCCACGAGCAAAACGTCATAGATTTATGCAAGGGTCGTCTTCTACCTCGGAAGCACAACCAGAAACCTCTCCAGCCCAAACCCAAGCACCAACCACAGATTCACCATCACCGCCACCTCAGCAACACGAACCCTACATTCCGCCACCATTCAATCCTTCTCCCCTTCAGTCCATTCCATCTATGCCAGAAGCATACAATGAAAATCAAAGATTTCTGCAGCTGAAGAGTCGAGTAGATTTTCAGCACGTTCAAATTATAACTCTCACTAAAGCAGTTGGTGAACTCCAAGAGCATAACGCTAATCTGGATAAGGAGAATGCTGAGTTGAGAATGATTATTGAAGGTGTAAGAGATGAAAACACTGAGCTTAAATCTTTTGTCACTGATCAGTCATCCGAGATCCGAGCAATGAGGTCCCTCATTGAGCAGTTAATGAAAAACCTTCAGGCTCAGGGGGAGACGTCGTGTCGTGATCAAGAAGTACAGAGGCGGAGGGACGATGATGAAGATGATAATCAAGGCAATGATCCCAGCTCTCAAAGACAGGATGAGCCAGTAGATTTTTCTACTGCTCAGGCTGCTCAATCTCAGGGGGAGCCAAGTCAAGCAGAAGGTGAAAGAGGAGAGGCTAGTTCTTCAAGGAATTTAGACAGCGACATGATCAATCTTTGGTTCAAGAAAGAGGAAAAGAAAGAGAGTTTGAAGATGAAGAAGAAGATGAGAGTTCCAGGTGCTGGGAACTTCTCAGGAGGCATTATTAGCTGGTTCTTTGACAGAGAACTGCAGCTGTTCATTTTGAAAAGAAGAGATGGACTTCAATACTTGAGGCGGACACTGAAAGCTTTTAATTCTTTGCCCAAGATTGAAGTTAAAGAGTTAGCCTGGAAGGAGCTTATTAATATTGGAGATGATCCTTACGCAAACGTTATTGAAAGAATCATAAGGAAAGAAGGGCGATCAGGCAAATTTGAGAGGCTTAAGCCGAGATCAGGCAAGAGGGTCGAGGATGGATCAAGAATAGATCCTCATACTGGAAGACCTTGGGCTAGAATGATCTACAAGCCAGTCAAATGCTTGAAAAGAGTGCCAATAAAGCCAATGCCACAAAATGTTTTGAGCAACATGAAGTGGTGGTACCTGGAAATTGATACTGCTGAAGCTATAATGGAGGATCAAGACGAGCAGGTAATTTTGAAGGTATACGACCCACTGCATTTGATAAACCTATCTAAGGATGACCTGAAGAAGCTTCACGATCAGCCTATATTCTTCACTGAACCATGGAGATCTGAAGCCAGGAAGTTCCAAAAGGTAGTTAAAGTTTGTATAGATGCAGGGTTATATGCAGGTAGTAGCGTCTATAGCTCTAGTACTTAAATTTGATATAATGTAAATAATTAGAAGCTATCGTCAAGGGGGAGTCTGTTGGTACACCCTGTGTGACGATAGCAGTCTAATCGATTATGATTTAAGTAATATTCTGAGTTAACCAGTATTTTGATATATATGTTTAATATGTGTTTGTCTGTTATTGATTGTGTGTTTGAACTTGATGTAACATATTACAAGAAGTTCAAACATAAAGGTCAAAGATTATGTCAAGCATAAGTTAAAACATAAGTTTCATCACTTAAGTGTTTAAGTGTATTGGCTAGATTCGAATAGGTTAAGGATGGCATTCGAATCTGAGATAGATTCGAATGAGTCCATAGATTCGAACATAGGTTAGATTCGAATCTGTCAGATGGACAGATTCGAATGGGCCTTGGGCCAGATTCGAGTCTGACCCACATCAGATTCGAATCAGGGCCTATAATTAGGGATAGACTCGAATCATTAGCTGACCTTTGGCAGAATTCGTGAGGAATTAAGCAATAGGCGATCTCGAGTTTATCAGCTAGGTGAGTCCCGTTTCGGAGAGAATTAGTACGTAGGATCGTTCGTGTGTCGTTCGTTCAGCGTCTAATAGTCTCCGTGTTTCCGTTGGTTGAGAGTTGTCCGTCTGACCGTAAACGAGGATTCCGCACTCGTTCACGGGTCCGCGTCTAGATAGATCTGTCAGTGGTAGACCTTACAATTGAGGACGAGGATTGTTGGACACCCTCTAGTGTTTTCAGCTGACGTGTTGCGTCGAGTGTTGCAGCTAGGCTCTCCAGAGCAAGAAAATGGGCCGATTGACTTTCCGTTAGCAATCAGGCTGGCTGCATTTGTCAGAATGGGATATAGTTTGAATGAGACTAAGTCTTCATACATGAAGAGTGGGCTGATAGGGCAATGGCGATAACTAGCTCACGTCTTTATGGTGTGTTTTGCTGCCAAGAAAGCAGGATTCGATTACATCGTATCGAAGATTCAGTCAGGGATGATAGCTCTGGTTTACAATCAAAGATTTAGCTACTCAGAGATGTTCTTTACAGAGTTTGTTTAACAAATAACAGCTCCGGACCAAGAAAGATTTCTGCTATATCCGAGATTTGTGATGATGTTGATAAGACACTTCCTGCCAAACTTGCCGCAGCTTAACGATATTCAAAGTGTTGCTGTCATAGACAAACGAATCTTTGCAGATTGTTCAGCTCATAGAGGAAGACTAGCTAGGCCAGTGGATGCACCACTTTTTGGTGCAGTGGTCAATCCTGATTTTGTAGTCCCTGAAGGTGCCAATTGGGCAGGGGAAGTTCAAATTCCATAGCAGCCACAACAGCAACAGCAACAGCAATAGCCAAGGCCTGAGCAACAGAGGAGAAGGCAAAGACCTTCGGCAAGACAGACTCTGGCTGATAGGCCTTCAACGAGTCAACTGCAGGATCCAGAGGAAGCTGGTCCTTCAACTGCACCACCTGTATCTGATCGAAGGCTTCAAACTTTGGAAGAAATTTGGGCATCTGGACCACATGCCAATGAAGAAATTACTATTGAGCTCGTTGGGCATATTTTGGAACCTCCAACCGAGGAAGTTGACATTTTTAAGCAGATAGATGAGTATCAACCTGAGGCAGCAGGTGAAGCTAAGTCAACCTCTGACTCTGAATCAGAAGAGGTCGAAGAGATTGAGGTTGAGAAGGAGTCAGAAGATCCTTCTATCCTAATTCGCACATATGGATCCCGAGTGATGGTGATAAATCAAGAGGCAGAGAAAAGAAGAGCTTCGCAGGAGTCAGATGACTCAGATTTTGAGGATGAAGATATAGTGCCTTTGGTCCCTAGGCATACGGCTAAAATGCATCGCTTTATGCAGCGAGCTTCCTCAGCCTCTGCTTCTGAGCCAGAAATGCCTACCGCTCAGCCATCAGCACATTCCTCCATTCCACCACCACCACCACCACCACCAGATCAAACATCCATTCCCTCACCAGTCATCCCAACTCCCATCCAATCAATTCCATGCACTTCATCAACCTTCATGGACAATCAAAGGTTTTCTGAGCTTAGGAGCAAGGTCGACTTCCAACAAATCCAAAATTTTCATCTGACTAAGGCTATTGGTGAAATACACACGCATAATGCCAATATAGACAAAGAAAATGCCGAGTTGAAGAAATGTGTTGGGAAGATTGAAGAAGAGAATCTTGAGCTTAAAACTTTTGTTGCAGATCAAGCTGCAGAAATCAGAACAATGAGGTCCTTTATTGAGCAGCTAATGAAGAATTTAAAGGCTCAGGGGGAGACAAGCTGTAGAGATGCTGAGGAGCAGTGAAGGGAAGGTAATTACGATGGCAATGATCCCAATGCACTTGAAGAGAATGAGCCAGTAGATTTTCCTGCTGCTCTATATGCTGAAACTCAGGGGGAGCCTAGTCAAAGTGGAGCTGCTGGAGGTGAGGCGAGTTCCTCAAAGATCACTGAGAGCGACATGAATGAGATGATTGAAGCTTTAATGAACATTGAGGAAGAGCCGTTAGACTTTGATTTTGATTTTGAGGATGAAGTTGCAGATCTTGAAGAAGGGGAGTTCGTGCCAGAAGACATAGCACACTGGAAATCTGATGATGAGGCCTTAATTGATGAAGAAGATGAGGCAAATGAGATCATCGTTCAACAGAATCCTATCACAGATACATATGACTCGGAAGGAAATAATGTGATTGACATAGTAGCGGTCAAAGCTGCTTTACGTGCGGAATCACAATCTGAAGAGCCTGCCAGAGAGCTTACAAATGAAGAAAAGTGAAAGCTGTGGTTTAGGGCAAAAAAGAAGGAGTTAGTGTTGAAGAAAAAGATGCGTGTACCTGGTGCTGGAGAGCTGTCAGGAAATATTCTAAGCTGGTTCTTTGATCAAGAACTGCAGCTATTCATTACCAAGCAAAAGGATGGCCTCCAGTATCTCAGAAGAAGACTGAAAGATTTCAACTCCTTGCCAAAGGTTGAAATAAAGGCGTTGGCATGGAAGGATCTGATTAATATCGGAGACGACCCTTATGCTGAAATCATAGCAAAGATCATCAAAAAGGAAGAGAGGTCTAGGAAGTTTGAAAGACTCAATCCAACAATGGGCAAGAGAGTAATAACCCATACAAGAATAGATCCTCTAACTAGCAGGCCTTGGATGAAAATTCAATGTAAACCAGTTAGATGTTTGAAGAAAGTCCCTCTCAAGCCAATGCCACAGAACGTTTTGAATAATCTCAATTGGTGGTACGTTGAAAGTGAAACAGGTGAAGCGGTGATGGAAGATTTAGAATAAAAAGTGGTTCATAGAGTGTACGATCCGCTGCACCTAGTTAAACCTTTCAAAGATGACCTGCAAGTGCTTTATACTCATCAAATCTCAAGTGATGCACATATGGAATATGAGGCTAGAAAGTATCAGAATGTAGTTAAAGTATGTGTTGAGCAAGGTCTGTATGCTGGCAGTAGTTTAAATAAACCTAGTACTTAATCAAAATGTAAATAGTTAGAAGCTATCGTCAAAGGGGAGTCTGTTGGTACACCCTGTGTGACGATAGCAGTCTAAGTGTGTTAGCATTTTGTCTAAGTGATATTACAAGTTATTGAATATTAACTAGTGTTTGATAATTTTTTTTTTGTTTATCATAAATAAACGAAGAAAATATAATAGCCTACTTACTTACTATAAAAGGAAACTATCCTAAGCTACCACACTTACTATAAAAAGAAAGAAAGACAACTGCTATAAAAGGAAATAAAACTCTACTAAGGTCAATTCACTCTGGAATACGCATTCCATTTAGTTAAATCAAATACTCAAAACGTGACTTATCAAAAGCTTTGGTAAATAAATCAGCATTATTATCATCCGTTGCCACTTTTACCAGCTTTATTAAGTTCTTTTCAGCACAATCACGTATAAAATGATGTCTTATGTCTATGTGTTTTGTTTTATTATGTTTAACTGGATTATTAGTTATTGCAATGGTAGACTGGTTATCTATCCTAATAGGAGTTTGAGTATTAGCCAAACCGTAATCCCGCAAATGTTGTTGTATCCACAGAACCTGTCAACAGCAACTACCAGCAGCAACGTATTCGGCCTCGCACGTTGACACGGCTACCGAAGTCTGTTTCTTGCATTGCCAGGAAACGAGTTTCTGTTGGTACACTCTGTGTGACGATAGCAGTCTAAGTGTGTTAGCATTTTGTCTAAGTGATATTACAAGGTATTGAATATTAAATGGTGTTTGATAAATTTATTTTTGTTTTTCATAAATAAACGAAGAAACTATAATAGCCAACTTACTTACTATAAAAGGAAACTATCCTAAGCTACCACACTTACTATAAAAAGAAAGAAAGACTACTGCTATAAAAGGAAATAAAACTCTACTAGGGTCAATTCACTCTGGATTACGCATTCCATTTAGTTGAATCAAATACTCAAAACGTGACTTATCAAAAGCTTTGGTAAATAAATCAGCATTATTATCATCCGTTGCCACTTTTACCAGCTTTATTAAGTTCTTTTCAGCACAATCACGTATAAAATAATGTCTTATGTCTATGTGCTTTGTTTTATTATGTTTAACTGGATTATTATTTATTGCAATGGTAGACTGGTTATCTATCCTAATAGGAGTTTGAGTATAAGCCAAACCGTAATCCCGCAATTGTTGTTGTATCCACAGAACCTGTGAACAGCAACCACCAGCAGCAACGTATTTGGCCTCGCACGTTGACACGGCTACCGAAGTCTGTTTCTTGCATTGCCAGGAAACGAGTTTCTGTTGGTACACCCTATGTGACGATAGCAGTCTAAGTGTGTTAGCATTTTGTCTAAGTGATATTACAAGGTATTGAATATTAAATGGTGTTTGATAAATTTATTTTTTTTTGTTTTTCATAAATAAACGAAGAAAATATAATAGCCAACTTACTTACTATAAAAGGAAACTATCCTAAGCTACCACACTTACTATAAAAAGAAAGAAAGACTACTGCTATAAAAGGAAATAAAACTCTACTAGGGTCAATTCACTCTGGATTACGCATTCCATTTAGTTGAATCAAATACTCAAAACGTGACTTATCAAAAGCTTTGGTAAATAAATCAGCATTATTATCATCCGTTGCCACTTTTACCAGCTTTATTAAGTTCTTTTCAGCACAATCACGTATAAAATAATGTCTTATGTCTATGTGCTTTGTTTTATTATGTTTAACTGGATTATTTAGTTATTGCTATGGTTGACTGGTTATCTATCCTAATAGGAGTTTGAGTATAAGCCAAACCGTAATCCCGCAATTGTTGTTGTATCCACAGAACCTGTGAACAGCAACTACCAGCAGCAACGTATTCGGCCTCGCACGTTGACACGGCTACCGAAGTCTGTTTCTTGCATTGCCAGGAAACGAGTCTCCCTCCTAGGAAATGACAACCTCCAGTTGTTGACTTGCGCGTCAAGCTGCATCCTCCATAGTCTGAATCCGTGAACGCCTCCAATTCCAGATCGCCCTCCGCGTGATACCAAAGTCCCAGCTTCGGTTTCGACTTGAGGTATCGTAGAATCCACTTCACAGCTTTCATGTGCATCCCTTTCGGATTAGCTTGAAACCTAGCACAAATACAAACAGTAAACATAATATCAGGTCTAGAAGCAGTTAAATACATAAGTGACCCAATCATGGCCCGATATAACGTCGGATCCACATCGGTATCACTTTCAGTACCCGGTCCGAGATTGTGCTTCACTTGAATCGGCGTGCTGAAGTGAGCAGTCAACTTTGTTCCTTCCATCCCGAGGCGCTCTAATATGTCACAGACATACTTCGTCTGATGAATAAACATGCCCTCCTTCTTTTGGTCAACTTGCAAACCCAGAAAGAAGTTCAACTCACCCATTGCACTCATCTCGAACTTTGACTTCATCACCTTTTCAAAATCCTTGCAGATTTGCTCGTCTGATGATCCAAAGATGATATCATCGACGTACACTTGTACCAAGATGAAATGTTCACCTTTTCGCTTCACGAACAGCGTAATGTCTATCCTTCCTCTTTCAAACCCATTTTCTAAAAGATGGTTGGATAGAGTCTCATACCACGCCCTCGGTGCTTGATGCAATCCATACAGAGCCTTATCTAATCGATATACTCTGTCTGGATATTTGGGATCTGTAAACCCGGGTGGCTGTTCCACATACACCAGTTTCTTCACTTTCCCATAAAGGAAAGCACTCTTAACATCTAATTGATAAACCTTAAAACCCTTGAAGGAAGCAAAAGCCAGAAACAAACGAATTGCTTCCAACCTTGCTACTGGCGCGAACACCTCATTGTAATCGATTCCTTCCTCCTGGTTGAAACCCTTTACAACTAACCTTGTTTTGTTGCGAGTGACTATACCCCGATCATCTCTTTTGCACTTAAAAACCCATTTGGTTCCTATTGCTATTTCTCCTCGAGGTAACGGAACTAACTCCCACACTTCTAGTTTCCTAAATTATGACAGTTCTTCATGCATCGCTTCAACCCAAGAGTTGTCTTTTAATGCCATCTGCACATTTTCGGCTCTACTTGCGAGATAAAACATGAATAGAGGCAGGTATGAAAGGCCTCGGAGTCATTTATCATCGACAACAACACAATGTTGTTATTTAAACTACTCCTAGTCCTCACACCCGCATTAGGATTTCCTATGATGCTTTCTATTGGATGGTTCTTGTTGATCTTAGATGTCTCTATCTCGTCAACTCTCAGATTATCTCCCAAATTAGATCCTATCTCTCCTAACGAGGGAACGACTTCAGACTCCACATTTTCTTCCTCATGGATATTTTCCTCAGAGTTAGAATTTGTCGTCTGATTTTCATTTGTAGGCGCTTCAGAATCAGTAACTTCTGGAGATCTATCTTCAGTTTATGTAGGCTCGGATGTTGATTGAAAAGTGGTCCTCGGAAAGCTATAACCCTCGTCATTCAGATTCAATGACGACATGTCCTTTTCGATAGTACCTGCATTTTCATTCAAATTAATGTTAAATGACTCAAACAATTTGTCATAATCAAATATCCATTCCGGACCAGTTTGGGGTTCATGTGTATAACTTGTGACTTCAATGTTATACACAATCTCTACTGTACCATTTGATTTATTAAAAACCCTTTTATTTGGTGAATTCAGCACATAACCTAGGAAGTATCCTTCGTCAGCCTTTTCACCAAACTTTGGTTGATGTTTTGTTTTTATTAAAGTATATGGTACCCCAAAAGGTTTGAAGCCAGTTAAATTAGGTGGCCTTTTATTCAAAACTTCATAACAAGTTTTGTTCAAAGATTTGACAGTAAGAACCCGGTTTAAAACATGGCACGCGGTATTCACTGCCTCCCCCCAAAACATGGTAGGAAGCTTTGAATCCGATAGCATGGTCCTTGCTGCTTGAATCAATGTCCTGTTTTTCCGTTCGGCCACCCCATTTTGCTATGGCTCATAAGGTGCACTAAATTGATGCACTTTGCCCTTTGATAGGCAATATACACCAATTACTGTGTTTTTAAACTCTGTTCCGTTATCACTACGAAGTCGTTTAACCCTTGTTTCATATGAATTCTCCACTTGGTCTAAGAACCCGATGAGCTTTGAAGCCGTCTCGTCTTTTGTACCTAAAAAGGAAACCCAAGAAAAACGTGAGTAGTCGTCAGTAATAACTAAACAGTACCAACTACCCCTTATACTCCTTTTGTTGATTGGTCCGAAGAGGTCCATGTGCAACAAATCGAATGTGGCAGCGATGGAGTTCTGAGTCTTGCACTTGTATGCCTTCTTGTGTTGTTTTCCTTTCTTGCACGGTAGACACTTATCCTCGAACTGAAAACTCTTCATTGGATCACCTTGCACCAACCCATTTTTCGTAATATAGTTCATCTTCCTTAGGTGCAAGTGTGCCATGTGTCTGTGCCATAAAACCGACTCAGTCTCTGAAGCTTTAGATAGCAGACAAATTGGTCCCATCGAAGATTTCGGCTTGTTCATGTCGAGCATGTACAAGTCATTCTTCCTTGGAGCCCTCATCAGAATGCACTCTTCAGGTACTTTGAACCCCAGTTTTAGCACTAACACCTCGGTATCAGTGAACAACACTGAGTTCTTTTTATCAGAGATTTGAGATACTCTAATGAGATTGTCAACCAGTTTATTAACGTGATAAACTTGATCCAATTTGATCGTCCCAATAGTGACCACTCCAGTACCAGTGATATTTCCCCCTTTATTTCCAGCGAATGATACAAAGCCCCGATTTCCTCCCTTGAAGTCTGCAAGTAGACTTCTCTCCCCTGTCATATGCCTGGAGCAACCACTGTCGACGAACCATTTTTTGTTTGGACCTGTAGTTATCTCCTGCACATGAAAGAAAATAGGTTAGTTATCACGGGGAACCCAAGCCATAACTGACTTGGTAATACCATTCTCGTCCACATACTTAAACTCTTTCAAATACCCATCTCGCCTTTCAGGTGACTTGGGTCTTTGAACTGGAGTCTATTGTGGTGCCGAGTGATTTAAGTTCACTCTTTGCCTTTGTGTAGGCATTTGCTGTGGAACTCTTGAATAATTACAATTATAATGCATGTCTGACTGATATCCCTGAGCTCTACCTGGTGTTTGATATCTAATAGGAGTGTGTGACCTAACTGGAGTGTAAGCTCTGCTAGGTGTAGTACTCCTATATTGTTGTTGCGGTCCAGACCTAGATTGATTATTGACTCGATTTGGTGAATTAGTCCTAATCACTTCTTTCGGTCAACCTGACACCGGTATTTGTTTCATAGCAGATTTTGGTGCCGCTTGCACAGTTTTCTTGGTATTCTAAGAACAACTAGTGCTTGCAACACTTGTAGAAGGCTTAACTTGTTCTGGCTTTCCTGTCATAGGTGTATTATCTACTTTCCTATGTGGACAGCTAGAAGCAACGTGCCCCCTTTCGTGACATCTAAAGCAAGACATTTTATCAATTGACTTTTTGTGTGTGCACTTTGATTTCGTTGTCTCACTAGTGTCTGGCTCTTTTGGTTCAACTAAAGTGACTAGTTCATCATCTTGATCATTAAAGTCAATTTTGTGTTGTCCTACTGGTTTATCACTAGGGGATGACACTGGTTCTGGTAATTCCTCTGAGTCAACTGGTTTCTCAGTTTTCTCCTGAGGTTGAGGTACATAGTTGTCGTTGAAAGGTGGAGGACTCTCATGATATCCTAGACCTACAGGATTTTTAGATTGACGCTGTGCATCTAAAATTTTCCCTAGGTTAAGAGATGAGTTCCTAAACTTTTCAAGTTTACTATTTACGTCAGCTACCTTTACCTTAGATTCAGCTAGCTGTATGTCTTTGGTTTTCAGCTCCTTGGTTAATGCCTTAACATGTTCATACATGAGTTCTAACCTAACATACTGTTCGTTCAGTTTGTCCTTTAGAACTATAACATCCTGTGCATCAGCCTTAAGCTTATCCCTAAGATCTTGCTTTATATCTACTAAGCTAGCATTATCTGATTTTAACGATTTATTTTGAGCAGCTATGGTTTGATGTGATTCTAGTACTAGATTTAACCTATCGTTAGATGTAGCACATAAAACACACAACTCATGGAAAATAGAAAAGTTCAGACTTACCTTGGTATGATCTGATTCCACGTTGGCCATCTGAGCAGCAAACTCCAGAATTGTCTGATCATTTGACTTCTCTACCGACATCGGACTGCTTTCATTCTGACTGCTGTCCCCTGTGATTTCCTCTGCCCCTTCACTGCCAGTCTCAGTCACTTCAGCCATAAAGTCTCTAGCGTTCAACTCTGGATGTGTACTCCAGTCATAAGTGCCGTCAAGCTGTCTGTCTGATGTGATATTAGATAACAGACCAGATATATTCGCTTGACTAGTTGAAGTACTTGGAAGATATCGCCCTTGTGATTGGTTCTGATACTGTCCCTGTTGATTATGATACTGTCACTGGTAATTCTCTACCTTCCGTCTCTGACACTCTCTAGCGAAGTGTCCCAACCCTTGACAGTTATAACATTTGACCTTGGACTTATTGAATCCAATCTTATTATTACTCACATTCAGATTTCTTCCCGTTCGTTTGATGAACCTCTTAACTCTCTAAGTTACCATGGCCAGTTGCCATTTAGATCCATCTCTTCAAGATCATCAGGGTCTACCTGATCGTAATCCTCATCCCAAAGTGCAGGATCGTTAATTTTGCCCTGAACGCAATTGCCGTAAGCGGCCACGAATGAAGCCAACAGATTTAGATGGTCTTCAGCCGATTTTGCGCTCATAGGCATCTTAGAATATCCTTGAGACGTAGATGTCGTTGTAGCCTGATGCTGCTTTTCTTCTGGTCTAGCAAACCCTAAGAAAGCCCTAGTCTCTGAGTCTTCTGTCTCAGCCAGTGACGACGTTTCTCCCGAGAAAAATGTGGTAGCTGTCTTCAATTCAGCTGTCACTGAAGGCTTTGACTTCCCAAAGTACATAGTTGGTTCTTGAACTTGGTCAAAATCCGTTTCTTTCTTCAGCAACTCAAAATGATATGCCCTCAGTGTTCCGGCAACATTCTATAGAGTCAGAGTATAGTATTTGTCTTCATCATGCTTGATTAATGCCACATACATCTCCCATTTGTCCGGTAAAGCATCCAGAAGCTTGTTATTCTTCTCAGTTTCACTATACTCAATGTCATGACTGTCTAACTCAGTTAGCAGATGATAGAAACGTGTGATAGTCTCATCCAGCTTTTCATTCTTCAATGCTTTGAAGATAGCAAACTGCTGCTTGAGCATTTCCATTCGTTTCCTTCTAACCCTCGGGTTACCCTCACACCGTTTCTCCAACGCATCCCACAGCTCTTTTGCTGTCTTTTGATTACGGAAGGTGTGCAGTGTGTCCTGAGGTAACACCATCCGAATGATTTCGTATGCACGGTTCTCTGCTTCATACAGCTTTTTATCGTCATCCTTCATCTTAGAATAAGGAACAACCCTTTGTCGTCCTTCGACCTCAGCTGTAGGTGGAATGTATCCCTCGTCGATACAAATCCACATGCGCATATCATTAAAGCGCGCGAAGTCGGCAAACCGATCCATCCACCAGTAATAATCCTCAAGATTCATCAACTTTGGCGGAGAATTAGCTTTTCCAACCTCGTGATCCATCTCCATAAACCTCTGTAGACTTGTTAGTGTTTCGGATATTTTTTGATTTAAACTTAATTAATTTAATTCAAAATTAATTTAAAATAATCCTTTCGAATTTGGATAAATTCGAACCTAATTAATTTTAAACTGTTTTTTGAACTAAATTCGAAATTAAGTTCGAAATCAAACTCTATTTGAAATTAATGGCAAAGTCGAATGTCACTTAAACTCGAAATTCCACTTAAATTCGAATGTCCAACTAAAATCGGAAATCCAACTAAATTCGAATGTCCTAATTCGACTTTAGTGTAAAGTCGAATACCCAAAGCAAATTCGAAATGGCCAATTTCGAAACAAACTTTTAATGGAAACTCGAAAGGAGCGTATTTTGGTCAAACTCGAATATGAGCAAACCCTAATTTCTCCTTAACAAAGTCGAGCGCCGCAAATTCGAAAAACGGCTAATAACTCGAGTTTTTCACGTTTTTCAGATTAAATCAATATTTTTACAAGTAAAAATATTGATTTTGATCAAAAACGTGAACTACAACAAAGTATTTCCCGGAATTCAATTTGATAAGCTCGAAAATCTCAAAAATATGATAATACCCGTCCAAATACGTCAAGAAACCTAGGATGTATCTTTTGAACACTAAGAACACGAAGAACATCCCTTAGTCTCTGATACCACTTGTAAGGTCTTGCAACTACAGATCTATCTAGACGCGACACACACCAATGAGTGCGGAATCCTCGTTAGCGGCTTGACGGATATATCACACTCACGGAACACGGAGACTACCACGGCGTTGTACGAACGACTACGAACGAACCTACGCAATGATTCTCTCCGAACACACACACCGATTGCTGATAAACTCGAGATCGCCTTCTGCTAATCACACACGGAATTCTGCCAAAGTCTGCTAATCATTCAAGTTAATCCCTAATTATAGAGACCCATTCGAGTTTGTCATGGGACAAACTCGAACCAGGCCCAAGGCCCATTCGAATTTGTCCACATGACACATTCGAATTTACCTTCTATACTAAATTCGAATATACACCAAATTCGAATTTCACATGTCAAACTTCTATTTGAATATATGTTTTAACTTATGTTTGAATTAATCTTTGGACTTTATGTTTGAACATCTTGTAATACATTACATCAAGTTCAAACACACAATTAACAAATATCAAACACACAAAATCACATATATCAAACACTAGTTAATATTCAATACCTTGTAATATCACTTAGACAAAATGCTAACACACTTAGACTGCTATCGTCACACAGGGTGTACCAACACACAGCTTGCTCTTCTTTCATTTAGTCATTCCACGTGGAACCAACGACTCGGTCATTCCGGCAAGGAAGTGCTACGTCGTCTTGTTTCTTGCAATTTCATTTGTTGTAATAATACAAAGCCTTTGACTTTGTGCCATGCTTGTCAGCTTGGCAAACATGTTAAGCTTCCTTTTATTTCTTCCAGTATCGTAGTTGATAATGCTTTTGTTGGTACACCCTGTGTGACGATAGCAGTCTAAGTGATCCAACATTGTGGTTTAGCAAGTGTTAGATATATATGTTTTTATATGGTTGATAATTATTATTGTTTGTGTGTTTGAACTTAATGTAACGCATTACAAGAAGTTCAAACATAAAAATCAAAGTTAAAATCAAACATAAGTTAAAGACATAAGTTTCTAGTCTAAGTAAATTAATTGAATGAGTAAATTTGAATCCTCAAAGGACTAAGATTCGAATCTAGGTCAGATTCGAATAAGTCAATTGAGCAGATTCGAATGTGTTGTGTGGCAGATTCGAGAATGTCAGTGAGGACAAACTCGAATGGGCCTTGGGCCGGATTCGAGTTTGGCCAATGACAGACTCGAATTAGCCTCTATAATTAGGGATAGACTCGAAATATTATTAGACTTTTTGCAGAATTCGAGAGTGATTGAGCATTAAGCGATTTCGAGTTTATCATCAGTGTTAGTGTAGTTTCGGAGAGAATCAGTTCGTAGGTGCGTTCGTCTGTCGTTCGTGCAGCTTCTGATAGTCTCCGTGTTTCTGGTGAGAGTTGTTTCCGTCTACCCGTTAACGAGGATTCCGCACTCGTTGACGGTTCCGCGTCTAGATAGATCTCGTAGTGGTAGACCTTACAAGTGGTATCAGAGCCTACGGGGTGTTCTTGGTGTTCTTCGTGTTCATCTAGTTACATCCTAGGTTTCTTGACGCTTTTGGACGGTTTTTCTCTCATCTTGGTGTTTTTCGTGTTTTCGAGCTTAGCAAATTCTTATCCGGGAAATACTTCGTGTTTTTCACATTTTTGATCGAAATCAATATTTTTCGTTGTAAAAGTATTGATTTAATCTGCAAAACGTAAAGAAATCGAAGTGTTAGCCATTTTTCGAGTTTGCAGCACTCGAATCTGTTAGGAGTAATTAGGGTTAATCTTAGTCTCGAGTTTAACCAAATCCGCTCCTTTCGAGTTTGGTAAACACTGTTTTGAGTCTAATTCGAGTTTGTGCTACATTCGATAGGGGTCTCGAGTCTGCTTACATTCGAGTTTGCTTTGAGTTTAGTCTAGTTTCGAATAGGGCTTCGAATCTACTGAAGTGTTCGAGTGTGCCTTAACCTTCGAGTTTAGGGACCTTTCGAATCTTTCATAATTTTGAATTTAATAGAATTTCAACACTTAATCGAATTTAATCCCAAAAGGTTTAACCTAAATTATATTCGAATCTACCTAGATTCGAAAGAGTTAGCTTAAGTCAGTTTCGAAATAAATTAATTAAGTTCCAATTCAATTCCTTTTAAAACGATGTCAAACCTTCAAAAGTTTCTGGAAATGGATCACGAGGTCGGGAAGGCAAACACTCCGCCTAAGCTGATGAAACTCGAGGATTATTATTGGTGGAAAGATCGGTTTGCCGATTTTGTATGTTTCAATGACATGCGCATGTGGGTATGTATTGATGAAGGATACATTCCACCAATTTCTGAAGTTGAAGGCCGTCAGAGAGTTCTATCATATCAGATGATGAAGGAAGATGATAAGAAACTCTATGAAGCTGAGAACACAACTTTCTCAATAATTCAAATGGCGTTGCCTCAGGATATTCTGCACACATTTCGGACTCAAAAGACTTCTAAAGAACTTTGGGAGTCACTGGAGAAAAGGTGTGAGGGTAATCCAAGGGTACGAAGGAAGCGCATGGAATTATTGAAACAACAGTTTGCGATTTTCAAGGCGTTAAAGGATGAACAGATGGATGATACCATCACCCGGTTCTATCATCTGTTGACGGAACTTGAAAGTCACGGGATTGAGTATACTGACACCGACAAGAACAATAAGCTTCTTGATGCCTTACCAGCCAAATGGGCTATGTATGTGGCAATGATAAAGCTTAATGAGGATAAGTATTATACCCAATCTCTGGAGGATATTGTGGGAACGTTGCGAGCTTATCATTTCGAGCTACTGAAGGCCGAAACTGATTACGAACAAGTCCAGAATCCAGCGATGTATTTTGGAAAATCAACAAAACCTTCAGCGACCGCCGATCTGAAGACTGCTACAGCGTTTTTCACCGGAGAAATGTCGTCACCAGCAGAGTCTGATGACACACTGAACAGAGCATTCTTAGGGTTGGGAAGATCAGAAGAACAGCAACCTCAAGCAGCACAGGCGACGACATCTCAGAGCTATTCTAAGATGCCCATGAGCGCTAAATCAGCGGAAGAACATTTGAACTTGCTTGCTTCATTTGTGGCCGCATACGGGAACTGCGTTCAAGGAAAAATTAACGATCCTGCTCTCTGGGATGAAGACTATGATCAGGTCGACCCTGACGATCTTGAGGAGATGGATCTTAAATGGCAACTGGCCATGGTAACCCAACGGGTTAAAAGATTCATCAAACGAACTGGGAGGAATCTGACGATGAACAATAAGGGAATTGGATTTGATAAGGCCAAGGTCAAGTGCTACAACTGTCAAGGTCTGGGACACTTCGCCAGAGAATGTCAGAGACCGAAGGTAGATACGTACCAAGGGCAGAGTCAGCATCAGGGACAGTTTCAGAATCAGTCTCAACAACAATACCTTCCGAGTTCATCTGCCGGTCAAGCCAATCTAGCTGGTCTACTATCAAATGTCACATCAGACAGACAGCTGGATGGTACCTACGACTGGAGCTCACATCCAGAATCAAATGCTCGGGCTTTTATGGCTGAAGTCACGGAGAATGGATGTGACGGGGAAGAGCACACCACAAGGGACAGCAGTCCGATGTGGGTGGAGAAGATGAATGATCAGACGCTTCTGGTGTTTGCCGCTCAAATGGCCAACGTGGAATCCGACCACACAAAGGTTAGTCTGACTTACTCTCTTTTTCATGAATTATGCTTGCTATGTGTTACTTCTAACGATAGGTTGAATCTAGTCTTAGAATCACATAAAACCATAACTGCTCAAAATGAGTCATTAAAAGCTGATAACGCTAGCCTAAACGACATTAAGCAAGATCTTAAGGAAAAACTTAAGGCTGATGCTCAAGACGTAATAGTTCTGAAAGACAAACTGAGTGAGCAGTGAGTTAGGTTAGAGCTTATGTATGAGCATGTAGAGGCCTTGACAAAAAATCTTAAGGACAAAGACATATAGCTAGCTGAAACAAAGGTAAAGGTAGCTGAGGCCAATAGTAAGCTAGAGAAGTTTAGGAACTCAAGCCTGAACCTCGGGAAAGTTTTATATGCTCAACGTCAATCTAAAAAGCCCGTAGGTCTAGGATTTCATAAAATTCCTCCACCTTTTAATGCAAACTACGTGCCTCAACCTCAGGATAAAACTGACAAATCAGTAGACTTAGAGGACATACCTACACCTATATCTGAGCCTGTAGTAGAAAATACACCTAAGGTGGCTGACACAACTGTCAAGGTTAAGAAAGTCAAATTTGTGTCTTCCTCCAGTGAAACACCTGCAGGAAAACATAAAATTGATTTTATTGATCAGGACGATAAGCCACTCGCAATAGATGTACAAAAGGACCAAGACACTAGTGAGACACCTAAGTCTAAGGGCACACACAATAAGTCCATAGATAAGATGTCCTGCTTCAGATGTCATGAAAAGGGGCATGTTGCTTCTCACTGTCCGCTTAGGAAAGCCGAAGTTACACCTAAGACAGTGAACCCAACACCTGTTAAGCCCTCAACAAATGTGGCGAGCACTAGTAGTTCTCAGAGTACCGAGAAAATTGTGCAGGCTGCACCAAAACAAGTTGTGAAACAAACACCAGTAAAGGTTGGACCAAAAGAAGTTGTTAGGACAAATTCACCGAATAGTGTCATTAATCAATCTAGGTCAGCACCTCAACAAGTTTATAGGAGCATGACACCTAGTAGGGCACACACTCCAGTTAGGTCTCATACTCCTGTTAGACATTACGCACCGATTAGAGCTCAGGGATCACAATCTGAAATGCAATTTAATCGGAATTATTCTAGAGCTCCACAACAAATGCCTACTCAAAGGCAAAGAGTGAATTTACATCACTCGGCACCACAACAAACTCCTGTTCAACGACCCAAGTCACCTGAAAGGCGAGATGGGTATTTGAAAGAGTTTAAGTATGTGGACGAGAATGGTATAACCAAGTCAGTTATGGCTTGGGTTCCCCGTGATAACTAACCTATTTTCTTTCATGTGCAGGAGCTTACCACAGGTCCAAACAACAAATGGTTCGTCGACAGTGGATGCTCCAGGCACATGACAGGGGAAAGAAGTCTCCTTACAGACTTCAAGGGTGGGAATCGGGGATTTGTATCATTCGCGGGAAATAAAGGAGGAAACATCACGGGTACCGAAGTGGTCACTAATGGGACGATAAAGTTGGACCAAGTTTATCACGTTGATAAACTGGTTCACAATCTTATTAGTGTATCTCAAATCTGTGACAAGAAGAATTCAGTGTTGTTCACTGACACTGAAGCGTTAGTGCTAAAACCGGGATTCAAGATTCCAAAAGAATGGGTATTGATGCGGGCACCAAGGAAGAATGACATGTACATGCTTGATATGAACAAGTCGGAGACTTCGATGGGGCCAATCTGTTTGTTATCCAAAGCTTCGGAGACGGAATCGGTGTTGTGGCACAGACGCATGGCTCACTTGCACCTAAGAAAGATGAATTACATAACGAAAAATGGGTTGGTGCAAGGTGTGCCTATGAAGAGCTTTCAGTTCGAGGACAAGTGTCTACCATGCAAGAAGGGCAAACAACATAAGAAGACACACAAGTCCAAGACGCAGAACTCCATAACCTCTACATTCGATTTGTTGCATATGGATCTCTTCGGACCTATCAACAAAAGGAGTATAGGAAGTAGTTGGTACTGTTTGGTTATCACTGACGATTACTCACGATTTTCTTGGGTTTTCTTTCTAGGTACAAAGGACGAGACGGCTTCCAAGCTCATCGGGTTCTTAGACCAAGTGGAGAATTCCTACGGAACAAGGGTTAAAAGGATACGTAGTGATAATGGAACTGAGTTCAAAAACACTGTAATTGGTGTATATTGCCTCTCAAAGGGCATAGTGCATCAATTTAGTGCACCATATGAGCCTCAACAAAATGGGGTGGCCGAACGTAAAAACAGGACACTGATTGAGGCAGCTAGGACTATGCTTTCGGATTCAAAGCTTCCTACCATGTTTTGGGGGGAGGCAGTGAATACCGCATGCCACATTTTAAACCGAGTCTTAACTGTCAAATCTTTGAACAAAACCTGTTATGAAATTTTGAATAAACGGCCACCTAATTTAACTAGCTTCGAACCGTTTGGGGTACCATGCACTCTTTTGCGAACAAAATATCAACCTAAGTTTGGTGAAAAGGCTGACGAAGGATACTTCCGAGGTTATGTGCCGAACTCACCAAACAAACGGGTTTTTAATAAAACAAATGGTACAGTCAAAATTGTGTATAACATTGAAGTAACAAGTTATACACATGAACCCCAAACAGGTCCGGAATGGATATTTGACTATGATAAATTATTTGAGTCATTTAACATTCCTTTGGATGAAAATGCAGGTACAATCGAAAAGGACATGGCGACGTTACATCTGAATGACGAAGGTCATACCTTTCCGAGGACTACATTTCAATCCACATCCGAGCATACTGCGACTGAAGATGGATCTCCAGAAGTTGCGGATCCAGAAGCACTTACCACTGAGAATTAGACTCAGGCTACAAGTTCCAACTCTGAGGAAAATGTCCATGAGGAGGAAAATGTAGAAACTGAGGCTGTTCCCCCGTTAGGTGAAATAGGATCTAACTTAGGAGAACCATCCTATAGAAAGCATCATAGGAAATCCTAACGAGGGTGTGAGGACTAGGAGTAGTTTAAATAACAACACAGTGTTGTTGTCGATGATAAATGACTCCGAGGCATATCATACATGTCTCTATTCGTGTTTCATATCGCAAGTAGAGCCTAAGAATGTGCAAATGGCACTTAAGGATAACTCCTGGGTTGAAGCGATGCAGGAAGAACTTTCGCAGTTTAGGAAACTAGATGTGTGGGAGTTAGTTCCATTACCTCGAGGGGAAGTTGCCATAGGAACCAAATGGGTTTTAAGTGCAAAAGAGACGATCGGGGTATAGTCACGCGCAACAAGGCTAGGCTAGTTGTAAAGGGTTTCAACCAAGAGGAGGGAATCGATTACAATGAGGTGTTTGCACTAGTAGCAAGGCTGGAAGCCATTAGGTTGTTTCTAGCGTTTGCCTCCATCAAGGGCTTTAAGGTATATCAATTAGATGTTAAGTGTGCTTTCCTATATGGGAAAGTGAAGGAGTTGGTGTATGTAGAACAGCCGCCCGGATTCACAGATCCAAAATATCCTGATAGAGTATATCGTTTAGATAAGGCTCTATATGGATTGCATCAGGCACCAAGGGCGTGGTATGAGACTCTATCCAACCATTTATTAGAAAACGGGTTTGAAAGAGGTAGGATAGATGGTACGTTGTTTGTTAAGAGGAAGGGAGAACATTTTATCTTGGTACAAGTGTACGTAGATGATATCATTTTTGGTTCATCAGACGAACAAATGTGCAAAGATTTCGAGAAGGTGATGAAGTCGAAATTCAAGATGAGTGCCATGGGAGAATTAACTTTCTTTTTGGGGTTACAAGTTGACCAGAAGAAGGAAGGGATGTTTATCCATCAGACGAAGTATGTCTATGACATATTAGAACGCTTCGGGGTGGAAGGAACAAAATTGACTGTCCATTTCAGCACGTCGATTCAAGTGAATCACAATCTCGGACCGGGTACTGAAAGTGATACCGATGTGGATCCGACATTATATCGGGCCATGATTGGATCACTTATGTATTTAACTGCTTCAAGACCTGACATCATGTTTGCTGTGTGTATCTGTGCTAGGTTTCAAGCTAATCCGAAGGAGATGCACATGAAAGCTGTGAAGCGGATTCTACGATACCTCAAGTCGAAACCGAAGCTGGGACTTTGGTATCACGCGGAGGGAGATCTAGAGTTGGAGGCATTCACGGATTCTGACTACGGAGGATGCAGCTTGACGCGCAAATCAACAACTGGAGGTTGTCAGTTCCTAGGAGGGAGACTGGTATCCTGGCAATGCAAGAAACAGACGTCGGTAGCCGTGTCAACGTGCGAGGCCGAGTATGTTGCTGCTGGTAGTTGCTGCTCACAGGTTCTGTGGATACAACAACAATTGCGGGATTACGGTTTGGCTTACACTCAAACTCCAATTAGGATAGACAATCAATCTACAATTGCTATAATGAATAATCCAGTTTAACACAATAAAACAAAGCACATAGACATTAGGCATCATTTTATTCGTGATTGTGCTGAAAAGAACTTAATCAAGTTGGTAAAAGTGGCAACGGAAGATAATAATGCAGATTTATTTACCAAAGCATTTGATAAGTCATGGTTTGAATATTTAATTCAACTAAATGAAATGCGCAACCCAGAGTAATTTGACCTTAGTAGTAGTTTATTTCCTTTTATAGCTGTAGTATTTCTTTCTTTTTATAGTTAGTCTGCTAATTTTGGATGGTCTCTATTTTTAGTAAGTTTCTATTTTTAGGAAGTTAGTAGGTTATCTTCTTTTAGTGCTATTTCTTATGAAAAACAGAAGAAAAAAGAGAGAAAATCATAAAAATACAAAAAAAGAGAATATCAGAAAAGGAATTAAGTCTTAGATGTATAGGTTCAAAGTGACGAAAATTAGCACAATCGTTACAAACTCTAAGTGTTTAGGCTTTCACACAATAATGCAACTAAAATTCTAAGTGTTATACTTTATTTTAGTTTGATGTGTTGGTAGGCATAATACATATAGGGAGTCTCAAGGCAAATAAAATATTCAAGAAAAAGTCAAACGTGTCACTAACTTAGATGTACGACCAATCGGTCTTAATTTTTATGTACAAGACATACAAACTTTGAGTCTAAATAAGGTATGCAAACTTTCTGGGGATGTATAGCAACATCAAATACATCTTAAAATGGAAAGAATAGAAAAATCATATAAAATTGAGAGTCGAAAACATGTAACTCTGTTGTACGTAAGTAGAGACCTGTTGCCCCTGTTTAGATTCGGGTTAGCAAGATACGTCGCTTTGTTGTACGTCGGTACAGACCTGTCACCGCTGTCTTGCTAACTTTAAGAATAAACCTTAAGTCAAACTAAGACACTTTGTTGTATGAAAATACAGACCTATGTCCAATGTTTGTCTTTTAAAGAAAGTTTGCAAATACCAACAAGTTAGAGTCTTTGTCTGTATGCCTTGATCATAAAAGTATGTCTATGTCTGAGTCACGTAAGATAATTTCATGATAAATAAAAATGCCAAGGGATATTCCGAAATGTAGAATGTTTAAAGGGGTAAATACCAACAATCGGCTAAATGGGTATTTCACGACAAACAATCAAAGGAATCAAAAATTCCTAAGTGTGAAAGTTTAAGTACTGAAAGTGAGTCTCTGACATCGCTATCTGATTGAACCTTTCTTTCGCTATACTCATCAAAAATATTTTGTTTACCGTTTAGCTTAGGTTGTAAATTTTAATAAGTATAGCTTAAGTCTAAGTTAAATTTTTTGGTCAAAAGTTTAAAATTATATTTTACCTTAGTTTATTTTATTTTATTTTATTTTATTTTTTACTTAGGTAAAAGGTCAAAAATTACTGAGGGTGCATTCATAGTTGGATAAAATAAACACTGCGTGAAAAATCTTGTGCTTAGGGTAAAAGATTTGGCATAGTTTATCTCGTTACACAATACCGTTGAAAAGGTTGAAAAAGTTGAAGTTATTTCAAAATTTTCGAAAATTTTCTAAGTGTTTGGTGTAATTCGAGTTTAGGACAAACTCGAAATTGGGTGGTTTCGAATCTGTCAGTGGATTCGACTTTGGCCATAAATTCGAAGCTAGGTGTTATAAATAGGTAACAGTAATTGTCATTACTCTTATCTGTTTTCGAATCTATACACTCGAATCTATTTGGCGACTTCGAATCTACTTCCTCGAATCTACCGTTTTCCACAAAAACGACAATTTGTCGAGTTTATTGCTAAAGTGTTCGATTCTACTGATACTTCTAGGTACAAACAACTGGGTTGTACAAGATTCATGTAGTTTTATACACCATTTAAGCCAAAATCATCGATTTTTGAAGGTTTATGGGTCTAAATCGTGTTTTCCAAAATTACAAAGTTTGGACCATTAAATAGTCAAATTAAATGCATATATCTGTGATTAGTATCTAGTAGGGCTAATGAATGTAATTTTCTGAGTCCTAAAAGGTTGAAATCATGGGTTTTGTTGAAGAGTTGGCCGTCGACAGTTCGAATCTGGTCGTGAACATTCTCGAGTTTGTCAGTAAACTCGAGAAGACCATTACATTCGAATCTGTCCTCAAACTCGAAATAGGGTGTCTTCGAATCTGTCTATTCGAATCTGTCATTTTATTTGAATTATTCAATTTAAATTTAATTAAACTTGTAGAAATTCTTTTCTGTTGCATTTTGTACTTAATCAAGTTCAAAATAAAACAAATTTGAATTTAGGCAAGTTTATTGATATTTATTAATTCTAATAGTTTATCTATTGTGCAGATATGGCTGTTCGAGTATTTGTGCCGAAGCACAATATGGTCATTCCCCCCGACCATCATATCCCTGAGGCGCAGGGCTTTCGTCAAATGATGGATTTCCTTGTAGAATCTAGGATTGCTTTTGCATTGTCTTATAATATTCAGATTGTTATTCCCTATGTTCGCCAATTCTATGATCATCTTCAGGTGGATTGCTCTGTCACCCCGACAGTGCTGAGAACCAGGATAGCAGGACAACTATTGGTGTTTTCTGCCGATATGCTACGTCAAGTTTTGCAGCTAGGATCTCAGGAAGCAGAGTCTGGGCCTATTGACTTTCCCTTGAGTGTTAGGCAAGCAGCTTTTCAAAGGATGGGTTACAGTTTAGATGTTACGAAGACATCTTACATGAAGAGCGGGCTTATTGGTCAATGGAGATTTTTGGCTCATGTGTTTATGGTTTGTTTTGCAGCCAAGAAAGCCGGTTTTGATTATATTGTCTCGAAGATCCAATCTGGGATGATCGCTTTAGTGTATAATCGGCCATTCAGCTTTTCACAAATGTTTTTCTCGGAATTCGTTCATCAAATCTCGGCTCCAGAGCAGCAACAATTTTTGTTGTATCCTCGTTTCATAATGATGCTCATCAGGCACTTCTTGCCGAATTTGCCGCAGCAAAATGAGATTCAGAGTGTTGCGGTAATGGATAAAAGGACTTTTGCTGATTGTTCATCGCACAGAGGAAGGTTGGCGGTTCCGGTCGAGCGACCGTTGTTTGGAGCAGTTCTGGATAGGAACTTTGAAGCACCAGATACTGCCAACTGGGCAGGAGAAGTGGAAGTTCAAGCTAGACAGCCACCGCAACCACAACAACAACAACCGCGTGCACAGCCACAAAGGAGACGTCAAAGACCATCTGCGAGTCAAATTCAGGCAGCTAGGCCTTCGACAAGTCAACAGCCAGAGGTACAGGAAGCAGGGCCTTCAAGTGCCGCATCAGAATCCGAGCAAATAGCCTAAACTTTAGAAGAAATCTGAGCGTCTGGGCCTCATGTAAATGAGGAAATAACTGCAGAGTTGGTTGATCAGTTACTACAGCCTCCGGAAGGAGCAGAAGATGTTTTTAGGCAAGTTGAGGAATATGAACCGGAGCAAACTGGTAATGATTTGTCATCCTCAGCAACTGAGTCAGAAGATATGGAGGAGATAGAAGTTGAAGCTCCAGAGTCCGTATCTACAGAACCTCATGTTCAAATTGGAACTTATGGATCAAGGTTGGTAGTAATTGAAGAAGCTTCAAGGAGGAGGGTATCAAGAGAGTCTGATGACTCTGATTTTGAAGAAGAAGAGGTTGCACCGTTAGTGACAAGGCAACGGGCCAAGCGTCATAGATTTATGCAAGGATCGTCTTCAGCTTCAGCAGAACAACCAGAAATTCCTCAACATCAGGAACCTCAAACCACCATTTCACCATCACCACCTCATGATGAACCATACATCCCATCGCCGGTCATTCAAACTCCACTTCAATCCATCCCATCAACCTCATCCACATACGCCGACAATCAAAGATTTCTGCAGCTAAAAGCTCGAGTTGACTTCCAAAATATCCAGATCTTAGGCCTAACAAAGGCAATCGGTGAGATTCAGGCTCATAACGCAAATCTTGATAACGAGAATGCCGATCTAAAAAGGATAGTGGAAAAAGTTCAGGAAGAGAACTTAGAGTTAAAGTCTTTTGTTGCTGATCAAGCAGCTGAGTTAAGATCGATGCGCTCCCTAGTTGAGCAATTACTGAAAAATTTACAGGCTCAGGGGGAGACATCGTGTCGAGATCAAGAAGTGCGCAGGGAGGATGATGATAATGAAGATGACCAGGGCAATGATCCCAGCTCTCAAAGACAGAATGAGCCAGTAGATCTTTCTGCTGCTCAGGATGCTCAATCTCAGGGGGAGCCAAGTCAAGCAGGAGGTGAAGTAGGAGAGGCCAGTTCGTCTAAACCTACGGATTATGAGATAAGTGAGATGATTGATGCACTCATGGATCTCGATGACGACCCGATGGATTTGGGTTTTGACTTTGTAGAGGATATGGAGGAACTAGAAGAGGGAGAATTTGTTCCTGAAGAGATTGTTGATTGGAGATCAGATGATGAGGTGTGTGCTGACGAAGACGATGAAGCTGATGAAATCATCGTTCAGCAAAATCCTATCACTGATACATATGTGATAAAAGGAAATGATGTTGTTAACATAGAAGTGGTGAATGCTGCTTTAAATGTTGAGTCATCAACAGAAGAGCCTGCCAGAGAGCTAACTAATGAAGAGAAAAGGAAGTTGTGGTTCAGAGCTGAGCAGAAGGAATTAGAGCTGAAAAAGAAGATGAGGGTGCCGGGGACTGGAAAGTTGTCAGGAAGCATATTAAGCTTGTTCTTTGATCGAGAACTGCAGCTATTCATAATCAAGAGAAAAGATGGGCTCCGGTACCTGAGGCGAACTCTGAAAGTATTCAATTCACTGCCAAAGATTGAGATCAAGGTTTTAGCTTGGAAAGAATTAATCAATATCGGCAATGACCCCTACGCAGATATAATTGCCAGAATCATAAGGAAAGAGGGAAGGTCAAGGAAGTTTGAACGCCTAAATCCAAGGATAGGAAAAAGAGTAGAGGATCCTTCTCGAATTGATCCTCTAACTGGGCGTCCTTGGATGAAGATTCAATACAAACCCGTAAGATGTCTAAGAAAGGTGCCGCTCAAGCCTATGCCACAGAATGTCATGAAAAATCTGAATTGGTGGTATGTTGAGAGTGAAACTGGAAAAGCGGTGATGGAAGATTTTGAAGAAAAGGTGATTCTTAGAATCTATGATCCTCTTCACCTGGTAAACCTTTCTCGAGATGACCTTCAAATTTTGCATGCTCATAAGATTTCAAGTGATACTCATATGGATGGTGAGGCTAGAAAGTATGGGAATGTAGTTCGAGTGTGTATTGAAAAAGGTTTGTATGCTGGAAGCAGTTTAAATAAATAATGAACAAAGTTCTTAATCAAATGTGTGAATTATTAGAAGCTATCGTCAAGGGGGAGTCTATTGGTACACCCTGTGTGACGATAGCAGTCTAAGTGATCCAACATTGTGGTTTAGCAAGTGTTAGATATATATATGTTTTTATATGGTTGATAATTATTATTGTTTGTGTGTTTGAACTTAATGTAACGCATTACAAGAAGTTCAAACATAAAGATCAAAGATGAAATCAAACATAAGTTAAAGACATAAGTTTCTAGTCTAAGTAAATTAATTGAATGAGTAAATTCGAATCCTCAAAGGACTAAGATTCGAATCTAGGTCAGATTCGAATAAGTCAATTGAGCATATTCGAATGTGTTGTGTGGCAGATTCGAGAATGTCAGTGAGGACAAACTCGAATGGGCCATGGGCCGGATTCGAGTTTGGCCCATGACAGACTCGAATTAGCCTCTATAATTAGGGATAGACTCGAAATATTATTAGACTTTTTGCAGAATTCGAGAGTGATTAAGCATTAAGCGATTTCGAGTTTATCATCAGTGTTAGTGTAGTTTCGGAGAGGATCAGTTCGTAGGTGCGTTCGTGTGTCGTTCGTGCAGCTTCTGATAGTCTCCGTGTTTCTGGTGAGAGTTGTTTCCGTCTACCCGTTAACGAGGATTCCGCACTCGTTGACGGTTCCGCGTCTAGATAGATCTCGTAGTGGTAGACCTTACAGCTTTTGATATAATTCATTCGGATTTATGGACTTCTCCAATTCCGAGTGGTGGTTGTTACTATTATGTTCTCTTTCTTGATAACTATTCTCATTTTGTTTGGGTTTATCCACTTAAGCGAAAATCAGATGCGTTTTTAAAATTTATTCAATTTCGGGCATATGTGCAAACCCAATTCAATAAACCAATAAAAGCTTTCCAATGTGACCATGGCGGTGAATTTGATAACTCCCAACAACACACATTGTTCAAAAATAATGGCATCCAATTTCGTTTTTCATGCCCCAAAACTTCCCGACAAAATGGGAAATATGAACGCATGATTCGCACAATTAACAATCATATCTGCACCCTTATCTTCCAAGCTTCTTTGCCTCCTAATTTTCGGGTTGAAGCTTTATTTATGGTCGTTCACTTACTAAACATTCTACCCTCGTCCGCCATAAATAATGACATCCCTTTCACTAAACTATTCAACAAACAACCAACCTTCAACCATCTTCGCATCTTTGGCTGTTTATGTTACCCGCACACTTTCCCCTCTCATAAATTACAACCTCGCTCGACCCCTTGCATCTTCCTTGGCTACCCACTGATCATCGTGGTTATCGATGCTTTCAACCTAACACCAATAAAGTCATAATCTCTCGTCACGTCACTTTTGATGAATCCCAATTTCCATACACCACCCTTACCTCTACCTCCCTCCCATCATACTCATTTCTCGATAGTCCTTCCCCTCTTACTCGAACCATCCTCACGTCTCCTCAAAACACTCCATCCCAACCCCCTCCTGTCAAACAACCTTCTACCTCCTCAAACACTACTCAACCTCCCACCAACTCTCCCCTTGACTCCTCAACTCAAACTCAAATCACCCCAACTGCCCTTTCTTCATCTGCTCACACTGAAACCACCCTTCCCCCACCTCTCGTCAACACCTCTCACCACATGGTCACCCGCTCTCACTCTGGAATTCATAAACCCGTTCAGCATCTAAACCTCCTTGCTTCTCACATTGCTCCCCTCCCTATCTCTCATCTTCAAGCTCTTGAAATTATAGATTGGCACAATGCTATGATCGATGATTTTAATGCATTAATTAAAAATGGTACGTGGAGACTTGTACCACGACCAAAAGGTGTGAATATTGTTCGTTCCATGTGGTTATTTCGTCATAAATTTAATGCAGATGGCTCCCTAAATCGCTACAAGGCTCGGTTAGTAGCCAACGGTCGAAGTCAACAACTGGGTATCGATTGCCACGAAACATTTAGCCCTGTTGTCAAACCTGCCACCATTCGTACCGTTCTAAGTATTGCAGTATCTCACAACTTGCGCATTCACCAACATGACGTGAAAAATGCCTTTCTCAATGGGCATTTATCTGAAACTGTCTACATGCACCAACCCCCAGGATTCAAGGATAGCACTCATCTTGATCATGTCTGTCTTTTACAGAAATATCTATACGGCCTCAAACAGGCCTCACGGGCATGGTTTCAACGATTTGCGAATTTTGCCACTCGCATCGGCTTCTCTCACAGAAAAACAGACACCTCTCTATTTATTTTCTGTCGGGGCTCTGATCTTGCATACTTACTCATCTACGTTCATGACATCATTCTCACTGCTTTCTCCTCGCCTCTCTTACAGAAAGTAATTTCTTTATTACATCGTGTGTTTTCTATGACAGATCATGGTCCTCTTAACTACTTTCTGGGGATATCGGTGGTACGTACAGCTTCGGATCTCTTCTTGTCTCAACCCAAGTATGCTTTGGAAATTTTAGAATGGGCTCACATGTTAAATTGCAACCCATGTCGCACACCGGTTGATAGTGAAAGCAAACTAGGGCCTGAAGGCCCCCTTGCGTCTGATCCGGTTCTTTATCGTAGTCTTGCCGGGGCCCTTCCGTACCTCACGTTCTGTGAGACCCAAGATTTCTCAAAGGTCTTAAGTCTAGGCCCAGTAGCAACGCAATATCAATCATGAAACTAAGATAAAATTAATAGTGCGGAATACAGTTAATTACAGACAGAGACAAAAGACTAAGTATAAGGTACAAACTTCTAGACTATTTCATCAAAGCACAAATGTAAACTAGCCCAAACCCCAAAGCTCTATCTATAATCAAGTACCAAGGTATTGGAACAGGTTCTAATGCACTTCAAGCTCTTTCAAAGTCCTGACCTATGAACTAGGTCCAGCCAATCCTTTGCCTTTACCTGAAAAATAATGCAACAACGGGGTAAGGTTAATTGCTTAGTGAGAATGTAGAATTTCACATTTAACATGCAATTATGAATGCGGAAGCACATGCACTGCACTCGGCTCATGCACGGCTCAGCTCTATATGCACTGCACTAGGCTCATGCACAGCTCAATCTCGAAGGGACATTGGCCAATTAATGCTCCTTTGATGCGCGACTTTGCTCAGCTCCCAGTTATAAAAACTGTTGTTGCTCTTGAGACTTTAAGACAAATTCATAAGGAATGCTCGGATGATGATAAATCCATGCACACGCATCATTAGTGGGGATCAGCCACGTACTGGGCTAGCTACCAGTAAAAGCTCTATATGGATATCATCGGAATGCTCACCTCTAGCTACCCTCTGTGCTTTCATCACGTAAATCAGCACATCATAAGCCTAACATTAACCCAACACTGAGCAATAGTGGTGGTGTTAAGCTTAACAATCAAATGACTCGTCAAAGAATAGAAGCTGGAAGGAGGAATGCTCAATTCAACAATTCATAATAATCATGCTATGTCAATATATCAATATGCTCAGGATAAGAATGCCAATAAAATCAGGATCATGCATAAAAAGTCTTAATTCACATAATTTGCAGTTAAAGTGAAATCTACAACTCACAGTTACTGGTTATTTGCACTTTCTGGCTCTGGCTCTGTTGCTCACAATCTGTAGTGGATTAGAACCACTATCTGACTTATGTCAGACTTTCAGATGCTCGCCATTTTGCTTGTTGCTCAATCTGTTATTCATATCAATTCTGATATTTTATTAGCTTTTATATCACCTGAATAGTATATTCAGTAATCATTCGTTTAACAATGCTCAATGTTCATTCATTAATCTTTGATCTCATTAGAATCTTTATTAACTTTCATTTTATTCAATCACTTATCATCTGATATTAAATTCTGTTAAATCATTATTCAACTCATTAAATTTAGTTAGTAAGCGTTACTTTCTATTATTTTATCAACCCTTCACATATTTATATAATCATTTTACTAATTGTTTTGTTATTTTATGTATTGTATATGAATTTCATTTAATACATTCAAGTTTAAGCGTGGGTTTCATGTTCATGTACTAAATTTAAATATGCAACACTAAATTCGAAATACACATTTGATTTTATCATCAAATTCGAAGCCATAGCTTTATCATATAAACTAAAGTCGAATTCAAGATTAAATTCGAAACCCTAGTTCGAATTTAATCATCAAAGTCGAACATCTTCTCAAGTTTAGTACCAAATTCGAAATCCATGTGTTAAATTCGAATACCCATTCGAATTTAATGAATACATTCAAAGGTTTATATATAAATTCGAATACCCTTTGATTTTAGGGGTTAAAGTCGAGATTTTGGTTTCATTTTAGCTATACTCGAATTTGTTCTTGGCATCTCGAATTTGTTCTTCATTTATATCTTTAAAACATACATTTTTAGGTCTAAAATCACAAAATATGTTAAGTATTACTCCTAGGTTCACTTATATTATACATAATCTATCATATTCTAGCTAATACTTAATCAAAATAGCTTTAATTCACATGAAAGTATTAAATTCGAATTCATATTTTCCAAAACCGAAATATGGAAGCTTTAAACGTAATTTCTTACCTCAAATTCGTATGATATCCTACATGCAATGCTATAATCTTGTAGTATTCTTCGCGATCTTCCCGATGACGTATAAATCTTGATAATCGGACGGTAGGTTTGAAAGAAATCTTAGAGAGAAGTAGAGAGAGAGTAGAGAGAGAAAATCTAGAGAGAGAGTGTAGAGAGAGGATCATATTTGTAAATGTATCGTTAGTTATGTTTATATACTTGGTCAGTTACGTTGCTACTTAACCCGTTTTTACTTTTGTATCTTATATCTCTTTTATTTAATTATCTTTAATAATTTATTAAATCATAATTCATAATATTTATATAATTCAATTAAATATTTCAAAACTTAATTAAATTATAGTTCAACTAATGTAATAAAATTACATTATCGGTTCGATAATCAGATAATTAATTGGGCTAAAAGTTGGGTTGTTACAGAATGGGCTCCACCACGCACAAACTTCGTCCCCGAAGTTAGATTTGTTCGAACAGACTTGGGTAGATAGCTTTTACGATATCCTGATTCCTAAGACTGATGCGAACCTCTGTGGTGTTTTCACTGAACGAGCACCATCTGTATTTCATGATTTATGCTTCTTTGAAACTCACAAGTACAAGAAACTCAAGTTTCTCTTCGGAGTTCATATTTGATTTAATGTTTCGCTGTTATGTAATTATCGTTGATCATTTTAGGAATTTCTGACTTATTATTCATACTCTTAATATGTGAGCTTTATGCCTTATGCCATAATCAATCCAGATTACAACTCAATACATGAGTTAGCTCATATATCTCTTTCGTTTGATCTTGAGCCAGTTATGGCTTTTTTTAAATTTCACATCTGTATTATTGCAAAATTTTCAGTCGCTAACTTATGTAATCACATAAGAGATTTTTTTTAAGACTTCTGTTTATCAGTTATATATTCACTTTGTGGGCTTTTGAGATTTAATTTCAATTAGCTAGCATCTCTATATATATTACCTAGCTCATATCTCTTTTCATTTGCTCCTGTAATAGTTACAGAGCTTTTCGGGAGTCTGATATCTGTACTTTATGTTTCAATCATCAATCACTTAACCGATTTCTGATTTGTGCTGACTTGTTATGAAGACTTATAATTTTCTTCACTCTATCAAATAATGAAATCTATCCTCCGGCGCAACAATCGTAGTCAACTCTTTGTGTAACGACTCCACCTCACCTACCTTGGTCTCCAATTGTGCTGCTATATCTGCCACATCCTTTACATAAGCAGTCTCTCGAGAAGCAAAATCCTCCAAGATGATCGAGTGTTTAGAAGCCGAGAATGAGAGTTTGAGGCAAAATGTTTTGAAATACTGCATTTAAAGCTCGCTGTACAAAACAGGAGTTCGAACAGAGAATCAAAAATTTTGGGTTACAATCGACCACATCTACTTGGCGTTGGTTTCCGTAGTTGATGGATATTTCAAGCAAGTCAAATATGATCAAGAACTTGAAAAGATCATACGCTTTAAAGTCTTTCAGCGAATAGGAATATTAACGACATGAAAACAAATGCTAAACAGAATTGAATTCCACGGAAACGATTTTGATAGAAATCGACAATTTACTTAGGCTTTCTCGGTGTGATTTGATAGACATGACGACAGATTCTGTTATTGAAGTCAGGTCTCGAGTTACCAGGGTTCCAAAACCGTCTCCACGACCATTTAGATCATCATCTACTTTATCGTCATCGCCTTCCTCTATTAGTTCACTGTGCAACTCGATCAAGAGGGTTTTGACAAAGCAATAACCTTTGGTTCTGTTTAATTATGTGTATAGACTTATGTTAGACTTTTTATTGGTGAATCTCTGAATTTAAGATCATTTCACTCTTTTTGGTAGAAATTTTTATTTTATAAGCAGTTAGGTGGAATAGGAATTCCATATTAGATATCTCACTAGTCTCGCTTCGACATAGTGAGAATCCATCACTTCATATATTTTGACATATACGGGCATTTCATTGGCCATTTATGACCAATCGTTTGGCTTTACAAAATCTCAATCTATTTCTTTATCACTCTCGCTTTGTGCCTCTGACTTTTTTGATTTCAATTCAAGTTGTCATTGGGTGCTTATTTATTTGATTCAAATACTCTTCTCATTAATATTTATTGGATCAGCAACTTCTACCTCTGTCTCATTATAAGAAACGCTGTAATCATTCAGATTACAATGATTTACGAAGTAGCTTGTGTTTAGGATTAAATTTCAATTTCTCTCGGGTTTTGAATCATACATGATTCAGATTACAATACCTATATTGTTTATAGGTATAATTTCTGATTGGAAAAATATTTGTATTGTAACTTCAACTGATACAACCCATATGTCATCTGCATTATTCACTATCGTTGACAGGGTTGTACAGTTAACTCATTATTTATTTTAGAATTGATCTTCAGCTGGTAACGGAATTAATATCACTTTATCATATAAGAAGCTTATTATTATTTACCATTGTGGTCTTTTAGCGTCTCTGGTGCCTCCTCAGCATCCTCAGCAGTTATATGGAAAGCTCACGCCTTTGTTGTAGGTATCATTGTAGTACTCTGTTGGATTGCTCTGCCAACTGGTTGTTCCTGATTAGTAAGCACGCGTGGATTTTGGCAATGTTTGGCATAATGTCCACGCTCACCACAGTTGTAGCATACGTCGTTTCTTTCTGGGCACTCATCGCTTCCATGTCCAATCCGGTTACAAGTGTAACAGGTCACATCTATAGGGTAGGTAGCAGCGTCCGCTATGAAATTTGTTACAGCGTTTACACGGTCGTGCTCCTGACTGTATGGTATAAACTCTAGTCTTCTGAGGCGTAGAGGATGCTTGTGACTGCTGCTGACTGGACTTCGATGAACCGAACAATCTACTGGATTTCTGTTTCTTAGGTGGAGATGGACAAGTAGGACTTATAGCCATCATAACGGGTTCACAACTAGAATCTGTGAATTCCCGCTCCACCATTCTTGCTGCTTCCACAATACTAAGATACGTTTTGAATTTTATGCTACTCATTTGTCTTCTATATATTGGATTCAGACCCAGTCTGAATCGGTTTATCTTACGCTCTTCTGTTGCTACTTGATATGACGAGTGGCCGCAAAGTCTCGAGAACTCATGCTCGTATTCATCAACGGTCTTAGTTCCTTGTTTCAATTGCATCAACTGCATCTCGAGTTCGTCTTGTTTGTCTGTTGGACAGTATTTGGCGTTGAACATCTCCAAGAACTGCTCCAAGTCCAATGTCATAACTGCTTCCTCACCATAGATACTCCTTTGTGTTTTCCACCAGGCTCTAGCAGCTCCAACGAACAGTGCTGTAGCAAACTTAACTCTATTACTGTCCAGACATTCTGAGATACTGAAGATCTCTTCAGCATGACTTATCCAATATAACGCTTGTATTGGATTTACTGTGCCTTCAAACGTTATAGCACCACTCGCTTTGAAGTCTTTGAATCTACAGCCTTTTGGCTGCACAACTCGTTGATTGACATGCTCGTTTTCAGATTCTGATTCGCTTGACTGTTCAATTTGCTTCTTTTTATGTTTATTTCGCTTTTCAGTTTTCTTTATTGATTCAATTTCCTCTAGCATAAACTTGTTTTGTTGCTCATTATTCTGGGTTATTAGTTGTTGCATCATTTCCAGGACATGCTCTGGGGTCATACCACCTGATGGTCCACCTTCTCCTGACATAGCTCTGAAATTCAAATCACTAAATATTTAGCTCATTAGTCTAGCACATTGTACCCTTTCATACCCCGTCCTACTAGTCTCTGAAACCTATCTTAGTTCAAGCCATCCTGTCATGATTGATACTATAGCATTGCATAAGTTTGAGATCACGTATTACACGTAATACAATGATTCACTCAAACTATTGCTCTTATACCATCCTGTGAGACCCAAGATTTCTCAAAGGTCTTAAGTCTAGGCCCAATAGCAACGGAATATCAATCATGAAACTAAGATAAAATTAACAGTGCGGAATACAGTTAATTGCAGACAGAGACAAAAGACTAAGTATAAGGTACAAACTTCTAGACTATTTCATCAAAGCACAAATGTAAACTAGCCCAAACCCCAAAGCTCTATCTTTAATCAAGTACCAAGGTATTGGAACAGGTTCTAATGCACTTCAAGCTCTTTCAAAGTCCTGACCTATGAACTAGGTCCAGCCAATCCTTTGCCTTTACCTGAAAAATAATGCAACAACGGGGTAAGCTTAACTGCTTAGTGAGAATGTAGAATTTCACATTTAACATGCAATTATGAACGCGGAAGCACATGCACTGCACACGGCTCATGCACGGCTCAGCTCTATATGCACTGCACTAGGCTCATGCACAGCTCAATCTCGAAGGGACATTGGCCAATTAATGCTCTTTTGATGCGCGACTTTGCTCAGCTCCCAGTTATAAAAACTGTTGTTGCTCTTGAGACTTTTAGACAAATTCATAAGGAATGCTCGGATGATGATAAATCCATACACACGCATCATTAGTGGGGATCAGCCACGTACTGGGCTAGCTACCACTAAAAGCTCTATATGGATATCATCGGAATGCTCTGCTCTAGCTACCCTCTGTGCTTTCATCACGTAAATCAGCACATCATAAGCCTAACATTAACCCAACACTGAGCAATAGTGGTGGTGTTAAACTTAACAATCAAATGACTCGTCAAAGAATAGAAGCTGGAAGGAGGAATGCTCAATTCAACAATTCATAATAATCATGCTATGTCAATATATCAATATGCTCAAGAACAGAATGCCAATAAAATCAGGATCATGCAACAAAAGTCTCAATTCACATAATTTGCAGTTAAAGTGAAATCTACAACTCACAGTTACTGGTTATTTGCACTTTCTGGCTCTGGCTCTGTTACTCACAATCTGTAGTGGATTAGAACCACTATCTGACTTATGTCAGACTTTCAGATGCTCGACATTTTGCTTGTTGCTCACTCTGTTATTCATATCAATTCTGATATTTTATTAGCTTTTATATCACCTGAATAGTATATTCAGTAATCATTCGTTTAATAATGCTCAATGTTCGTTCATTAATCTTTGATCTCATTAGAATCTTTATTAACTTTCATTTTATTCAATCACTTATCATCTGATATTAAATTCTGTTAAATCATTATTCAACTCATTAAATTTAGTTACTAAGCCTTACTTTCTATTATTTTATCAACCCTTCACATATTTATATAATCATTTTACTAATTGTTTTGTTATTTTATGTATTGTATATGAATTTCATTTAATACATTCAAGTTTAAGAGTGGGTTTCAAGTTCATGTACTAAATATAAATATGCAACACTAAATTCGAAATACACATTTGATTTTATCATCAAATTCGAAGCCATAGCTTTATCATATAAACTAAAGTCGAATTCAAGATTAAATTCGAAACCCTAGTTCGAATTTAATCATGAAAGTCGAACATCTTCTCAAGTTTAGTACCAAATTCAAAATCCATGTGTTAAATTCGAATACCCATTCAAATTTAATGAATACATTCGAAGGTTTATATATAAATTCGAATACCCTTCGATTTTAGGGGTTAAAGTCGAGATTTTGGTTTCATTTTAGCTATACTCGAATTTGTTCTTGGCATCTCGAATTTGTTCTTCATTTATATCTTTAAAACATACGTTTTTAGGTCTAAAATCACAAAATATGTTAAGTATTACTCCTAGGTTCACTTATATTATTCATAATCTATCATATTCTAGCTAATACTTAATCAAAATAGCTTTAATTCACATGAAACTATTAAATTCAAATTCATATTTTCCAAAACCGAAATATGGAAGCTTTAAACGTAATTTCTTACCTCAAATTCGTATGATATCCTACATGCAACGCTATAATCTTGTAGTATTCTTCGAGATCCTCCCGATGACGTATAAATCTTGATAGTCGGACGGTCGGTTTGAAAGAAATCTTAGAGAGAAGTAGAGAGAGAGTAGAGAGAGAAAATCTAGAGAGAGAGTGTAGAGAGAGAGGATCATATTTGTAAATGAATCGTTAGTTATGTTTATATACTTGGTCAGTTACGTTTGCTACTTAACCCGTTTTTACTTTTGTATCTTATATCTCTTTTATTTAATTATCTTTAATAATTTATTAAATCATAATTCATAATATTTATATAATTCAATTAAATATTTCAAAACTTAATTAAATTATAGTTCAAATAATGTAATAAAATTACATTATCGGTTCGATAATCAGATATTTAATTGGGCTAAAAGTTGGGTTATTACACGTTCACTAGACCGGATATTGCTTTTTCAGTTCAGCAGCTATGCCTATAAATGCATGACCCTCGTGAACCACATCTTAATGCTATGAAACGTGTCTTGCGCTACACTTGGGGAACTATTGATTTTGGGCTTCAACTTTTTTGTTCGACCACCTCCCAACTAACTGCTTATACTGATGCTAACTGGGCGGGGTGTCCGGCCACTCGTCGATCTACATCTGGCTATTGCGTGTTTTTGGGTGATAATCTTCTTTCTTGGTCCACCAAACGCCATGATACCACCTCCAGATCTAGTGCCAAAGCAGAATACAGAGGTGTTCCTAATGTTGTTGCTGAAACTTCTTGGGTGTGGAATCTTCTCTGTGAACTTCACTTTCCTCTCCACACGGCTTCCATAGTCTACTGTGACAATGTCAGTGTCGTATACATGTCAGCAAATCCGGTTCAACATCAGTGAACCAAGCACATTAAGATTGACATTCACTTTGTTCGTGATAAAGTAGCAACCGGTCATGTTCGCGTTTTACACGTCCCGTCTAGATTTCAATAAGCCGATATTTTCACCAAGGGGCTTCCGTATCAGCTATTTGCAGATTTTGGTTCCAGTTTGAGTGTTCGTTCTCCCCCTCAAACTGCGGGGGACTAACAGACCTTTTAAAATAATTTGATGTTTAGTCTATTGGGTTAAGGCCCATTGATCACTTTGTATTTATATGTTGTGTTTATGAAATGCAAAGGGCAAGAGAGTTATTAGCTTAATTACAATATTGGTGTTGATTTTAAGGGCTAAGTGTGTGTAGGACTTGTGCTAGATGTTTAGGGAGTTATTTTCTATTTTAGGGGTCCATTAGATGCTTAAAAGTAAGGTTGAAATAATGAAGTATCATGTAACATCCACGGATTCAATTTGATGTATTTTGACTAATTAAGTGGAAAATTTATATTTAAAGTTAAAATTTAAGCAATTATTATGTATTTGGGTTATTTAGAAGTTTGTTGCTATTTTAAGAGAAATTTGAACACGGAATCATTTTATGGAGTATTATGAATATTAAAAGTTAATTATGATAATTCTAAGATTAAATCAGTATTTTATGGAACCGGTTAAGTCGAGGGGAGAAATGTGCAAAATGGTGAAAATTGGAATAAAAGAGCAAAAGGGGCTTCATTTTCACCATCTCTCTCTCTCTCTAGACTCTCTCTCTAGAATTCTCTCTCTACATCTCTCTAAGATAAATCACAAACCGACCGTCGGATTTTCGGGAATTATACGTCATCGGAAAGATATCGAGGAGTAGAACAGCAATCTACAAACGGATTTCAGATTTCATACGAATTGAGGTAAGAATCGACCTTTTTAAGATTTTGGTTTCGGTTTTGAAGAACACAATTTTCGAATCTGTCATTTTATGCAAATTTAAGCTTGTTTTGCTTGAAATGTTGCTGGATTATGATACTATATGCATAGTAGAATCGAATATATGCATCATACTTGATATAACACTGATTTTAGGCCTTAGAAATGAAGGATTTAAGTTGAAATGATGAACAGACTCGAATATGTCAAGAACAGAGTCGAAATATAAGAACAAACTCGAGTTTGGTGCTAGATTCGAAGTTGTACTGTTAGATTCTAAGGGAGGCCTCGAATCTGACATCAGATTCGAAGATGAACTCGAATCTGAGATCAGATTCGAAGATGAATTCGAATCTGATGGGGGGGGGGGTTCGAATCTGTCCTAAGGGTTCGAATCTGATGTGTAAAATTCGAGTTTAATGCCTAAAATTAAGAAATGTACTCTCTAAACTTGTATAATTTGAATGGAACTTATAAACAACACATAAAATGGCAAGAATTATTCAAAGGACAAGTTGTGAACTTGAAATGGGTTTCAAACTTAGTTATGGGTTAAATTTGAATGTAGACCCGAAATGGGGGAAAACGTTGCAAAACATACGAGACTTGATTTTTATGAATTAAATGGATAATGATATGAGGAATTTGTTGTAATTGATATAACAGGTCCCTTGTGGTGTTGTTTAACCCACAGTGGGGTACTTGGTGGAATCCGGTTGAAAGCCCGAAGAGAGATAATATTGGTTAAAAGATAATTACGCACCCACTGTGAGTACAGTAGATTTCGCATGATTATATCTGATTTATGTTAAGCTTTGCCTGCTGAGACCTGTTGTTTCACTTGTTTGGTTGGATTTCTACTAACTTGCGTAGATTTAGATGCACATTCTTACTTGTTGCATGTCCGTTCGATTGTTGTGCATCTAGTGATGGACCGGTGGGTCGCATCGATTACTCTGATGTTACTGCGCTATATGACGCTGGAGCTGATCCCTCCAGGTCCGGTAGGCAGTATGTCATCCCCGATCGTTCGTTTGTCTCAGATGGTATGTGTAAATGCCGAGCCTTGGGCTCGAAGGGGCTGCGGCTCTGGTCCGTACTTGGTGTACGAAGAGAGTATACGACGTTTGTCGTCGGGGTTACTCTTGGGCTTCATAAATATTTATAATATGCGCAATCTTTGTATTCACTAAGCATTCGCTTACGTTTTAGTTGTTGTATTTTTACAGGCAAAGGAAAATCTACGGCTGGACCTTCTAGTTAGGTCGATTTGGAAGATTTGGAAGATATCTGCTATTTAATCGGTAATTATATTGCGGGACAAATGTTGTAATATATTCTGGATGATTGTAATAAATGTATGGGTGTGTAGACCTAGACTTGGTACCTGATAGCACCGTAGGGTGTTTAACACTTGTTGCACTACGTATTTATGTTTTAAAATGCTTCCGCACTTAATTTAGGTTATCAGATCATTATGTTATTGTATGTTGGTGATTAATCCTGGGTGTATTGTAAATGGGTGGTTGTTGTGGCAAGGGTGCCACACGAGATGGTATCAGAGCAGTAGTTTGAGATTCAAGTGTCCGTGAGGTCTTGATCTCAAACATTAGGTGATGATATGTAGTGATGCTAAGTAATGATCTGAACTAAGATAGGTTATGATCTAGTAATTATAAGAAATTGACTATCATACGGGACAAATGAATGGTGTCTTTAATTTATGACATGTTACTAAACAAGTTATATGTTTATATTTTCAGAACATGTCTGGAGGAATGACACCTGAGGAAGCCAGAGAGATGATGCTAGCCATGATGGCTGAGCAGAATCGAATGATTCAAGAACAGTTTCGGGCTCGAGATGAGGCCGATGCTAAAAGAAGAGAGGAAAAGAGAAAGAACAAGGAGAAGGAAGGGGGTAACAATGAGGAACAAGATGACAACACTGGGTCATCTAACAAACCCCGAGGTTGTCGTTTTAAGGACTTTAAAGGAAATGGGGCTGTGGAGTTTAATGGACTAGGAGATGCTGTTGCCGCGCTGGAATGGATAACAGCAACTGAACGAACATTCCGAATCAGCGACTGTGCTGAGAAGGACATGGTTCGCTATGCTACTGCTATGTTCACTAATGACGCAATTATGTGGTGGAATGCCATGGTGAACGCTTTGACATTGGAAAAGATTTCTGTTATGACTTGGGCTGAGTTCAAGGATCTGTTCACTCAGCAGTACTGTCCGGTTGATGAGCGCCGGAGGTTGGAAGCAAAGTTCATGGCACTGGTACAGGGGGCTAAGACGGTGTCCCAATATGCTGTGGAGTTCACGAGGTTAAGTCTGTTCGCACCTCATCAGGTGGACACCGAAGAAAGGAAAGTGACCAGGTTCGAGGCTGGTCTTGACATTGAGATTAGGAGGGTCATGAGCAATGTTCGTTACCCTACATTTGCTGGCTTACTTGAGGCTGCCAGAAATGTAGAGCAGATTTTGGTTATGTCAGGCTACTCTGTTGGGTCTGCTGCTGCTTCCACCAATCCGACACAGCCGTCACCGCCGAAGCGCCAAAGGGAGGGAGGATATTCTGGTTCTTCCCGGTCTTCACAATACTCACCTCAACAGTCGTATCGCCGACAATCTGGTTCATCTGATCGCGGTCGTGCTCGTGCATACTCCATCAACACTGAGCCGCAGTATTGCAACAAATGTCACCTGGAGCATTTTGGCAAATGCCCTAATGGACGTGCTTGTTTTTGCTGTGGGGAGCTGGGACATTTTCAGAATGACTGCCCAAGGAAGGGTGATGCTTGCTATAAGTGTGGGGTGTGGGGTCACTATAGCAGGAATTGTAGAAAGAATGCTCCAACGGCTGCTGTCCCATCATCAACACGCTCGTCTGGAGGTTCGAGTGGTGGTTCAGTTAACCGCCGGGGTCAGTCTCAAAGGGCACCTGCTCGTGCTTTCCAGATAACTGCAGAGGAGGCAAGGGAAAATCCGGAGGTCGTCACGGGTACGTTCATAGTTAATTCTATGCCTGCACGAGTTTTATTTGATTCGGGTGCCAATAGGTCGTTTGTTTCTACTATGTTTGCACAAAGAATTGCCATGCCATTATCTAGATTATCTGCTGTTCTTGATATAGAAACTGCTAGCAACACTCTAGTAAAAGTAGATCATGTCTACCGTAACTGCACGTTAGTAATTGAAGATGTAGTCTTCAATTTGGACTTGATACCGATAGAATTCAGTGAGTTTGATGTCATAGTCGGGATGGACTGGTTGATCGAGAATGAAGCCCACATACTGTGTAAGAGCCGAATGATAAAGATAACTACCCCGGAGGGGCGTGAAATATGTATATATGGGGATAGGAGAAGCGGGGATCTGTGTTTGCTGACTATTGCAAAAGCTCGAAAGCTTGTTGCAAAGGGATGTGATGCATACTTAGCATACGCGATTGATGCTAAGGCTGAGAAGAGAACTTTGGCCGATGTGCCGGTTGTTTCACAATTCCCGGATGTGTTTCCGGAAGACTTGTCTGGCGTGCCGCCTGAGAGACAAGTTGAGTTTCGAATTGATCTGATCCCCGGAGCTGCACCGGTAGCTCGTTCTCCTTATCGTCTTGCCCCAACCGAGATGAAAGAAATGATGACACAACTTCAGGAATTGTTGGACAAGGGCTTCATTCGGCCGAGTTCATCGTCGTGGGGAGCTCCGGTACTGTTTGTAAAGAAGAAAGATGGCACGATGAGGATGTGCATAGATTACCGGGAGCTGAATAAATTGACGATTAAGAACAAGTATCCTCTGCCAAGGATAGACGACTTGTTTGATCAGTTACATGGCGCTTGTGTATTTTCTAAGATTGATCTGAGATCGGGGTACCATCAACTGAAAGTTCGAGAAGAGGATGTGCCTAAGACAGCATTTAGGACACGTTATGGGCATTACGAGTTCTTGGTTATGCCTTTTGGGTTAACCAATGCCCCGGCTGTCTTTATGGACTTGATGAATAGGGTTTGTAGACCGATGTTGGATAAGTCGGTGATAGTGTTTATTGATGATATACTGGTATATTCTAAGTCTGAAGCAGAACATGCTGAACATCTGAGAGAACTGTTGGAGTTGTTAAGAAAAGAAAGGTTGTACGCCAAGTTCTCAAAGTGCGAGTTTTGGCTACAACAGATACAGTTTCTAGGACATGTTATATCTGGAGCTGGGATTTCGGTTGATCCAGCTAAAGTTGAGGCTATAAGAAATTGGGAACCGCCACAATCAGCTACGGAAATCAGGAGTTTTCTTGGGTTGGCGGGATATTATAGGAGGTTTATAAAGGACTTTTCAAAGATTGCAGTTCCGCTGACGGCATTAACGAAGAAGAATGCGCCTTTTGTTTGGGAGACTGTGCAGCAAGAGGCGTTTGACGTTTTAAAGAAGACTTTGAGTGAAGCACCGATACTTGCTTTACCGGAAGGTAATGATGACTTCGTGGTGTATACCGATGCTTCAAGGTTGGGATTAGGTGCTGTATTGATGCAGCGTGGAAAGGTTATAGCGTATGCTTCAAGACAGTTGAAGCAGCATGAGAAGAATTATTCGACTCATGATCTCGAGTTGACTGCAGTAACGTTTGCATTGAAATTATGGAGACATTACCTGTACGGTACTAAGTGTCAACTTTACACGGACCATAAGAGCTTAAAGTACATTTTTAGCCAGAAGGAACTTAATATGAGACAGCGTAGGTCTATGGAGCTTATTAAAGACTACGATTGTGAGATACTTTATCATCCCGGGAAGGCTAATGTAGTAGCCGATGCCTTGAGCCGGAAAGCTTATGCTAAGGATTTCTGTTATATGATGACGTCCACTATACTAAGTTCCACGATCATTAACGATGTCAAAGCTGCCCAACTAGAAGCTTTGAAAGAAGAAAATGTCGGTGCTGAGGATATTAGAGTACAGATAAAGAATATGGAAACTAGCGAGTCTGGATTAAAAGGTGTACACGGAAGAATTTGGGTGCCGAAATATGGTGGTATGAGAAATGTGATCGTTGAGGAGGCACATCAATCTAAGTTTTCTGTACATCCCGGGAGCACAAAGATGTACAACGACTTAAAGGCAGACTTTTGGTGGCCGGGATTGAAGAAGGATATCGGCCAGTATGTTGAACGATGTAGGACTTGCCGGTTGGTAAAGGCCGAACATCAACAACCGTACGGCAGTATGCAGCCGCTTCCTATTCCGGAATGGAAGTGGGAGCACATTACAATGGATTTTGTTACAAAGCTGCCAAAGACTAAGCGACAGCATGATGCAGTTTGGGTAATCGTGGATCGGTTAACAAAGTCGGCTCACTTCATACCGATTCGTGAAAGTTATTCGCTGGAAAAATTAGCTCAAATTTATATGAACAAGATTGTATCTAGGCATGGAGTGCCTAAGTCTATTGTATCGGACCGGGACAGCCGGTTTACTTCAAATTTTTGGTCGGCTTTGCAAGAAGGGTTAGGGACAAGAATAGCAATGAGTACAGCTTACCGCCCGCAAACTGATGGCCAGAGTGAGCGGACCATCTTAACGCTTGAAGATATGATGAGATCGTGTGTGTTAGATCTCGGTGGCAATTGGGACGATCATCTGCCACTCATAGAGTTTTCGTATAACAACAGTTACCACGCTACAATCAAGAAAGCTCCGTTCGAGGCTTTGTATGGAAGGAAATGTAGGACTCCTACATGTTGGAGAGAAACGGGTGAAACACCAATCGCTGGGCCGGCCTTGCTTCAGGAAACAAACGAGAAGATACAGTTGATTAGGCAGAACATGAAAGCGGCCCAGGATCGTCAGAAAAGCTACTATGATCGGAGGCACAAGCCGATCAATTTTGAAGTGAATGACTGGGTCTATTTGAAAGTATCACCCATGAGGGGTGTTACTCGTTTTGTTAAAGAGGGGCAAATTGGCTCCGAGATTTGTCGGACCCTTTAAAATTGTTGAAAAAGTTGGAAATCAGTCATATCGATTAGAATTGCCTGAAGGGATGTCGGGCGTACATCCAGTATTTCACGTTGGGAATCTTCGAAAATCGTTTAACACTGGAAACGAGGATTGGGCCGACCATACTGAACTACAAGTTGATGAAAGGCTCCGGTATGTTGAAGAGCCGGAGTGTGTACTGGACACTAAGATGAAGAAATTGAGAAGTAAGGAGATAGAAATGGTGCTTGTACGTTGGAAGCATCATAAAGGAGCAAATCATACGTGGGAAACTAAGTCAGAAATGTTAAGAAAATATCCGAAACTGTTTGAGTCCGAGTAACTTCGAGGACGAAGTTGAGCGTGGTGGAGCCCATGCTGTAACATCCACGGATTCAATTTGATGTATTTTGACTAATTAAGTGGAAAATTTATATTTAAAGTTAAAATTTAAGCAATTATTATGTATTTGGGTTATTTAGAAGTTTGTTGCTATTTTAAGAGAAATTTGAACACGGAATCATTTTATGGAGTATTATGAATATTAAAAGTTAATTATGATAATTCTAAGATTAAATCAGTATTTTATGGAACCGGTTAAGTCGAGGGGAGAAATGTGCAAAATGGTGAAAATTGGAATAAAAGAGCAAAAGGGGCTTCATTTTCACCATCTCTCTCTCTCTCTAGACTCTCTCTCTAGAATTCTCTCTCTACATCTCTCTAAGATAAATCACAAACCGACCGTCGGATTTTCGGGAATTATACGTCATCGGAAAGATATCGAGGAGTAGAACAGCAATCTACAAACGGATTTCAGATTTCATACGAATTGAGGTAAGAATCGACCTTTTTAAGATTTTGGTTTCGGTTTTGAAGAACACAATTTTCGAATCTGTCATTTTATGCAAATTTAAGCTTGTTTTGCTTGAAATGTTGCTGGATTATGATACTATATGCATAGTAGAATCGAATATATGCATCATACTTGATATAACACTGATTTTAGGCCTTAGAAATGAAGGATTTAAGTTGAAATGATGAACAGACTCGAATATGTCAAGAACAGAGTCGAAATATAAGAACAAACTCGAGTTTGGTGCTAGATTCGAAGTTGTACTGTTAGATTCTAAGGGAGGCCTCGAATCTGACATCAGATTCGAAGATGAACTCGAATCTGACATCAGATTCGAAGATGAATTCGAATCTGATGGGGGGGGGGGGTTCGAATCTGTCCTAAGGGTTCGAATCTGATGTGTAAAATTCGAGTTTAATGCCTAAAATTAAGAAATGTACTCTCTAAACTTGTATAATTTGAATGGAACTTATAAACAACACATAAAATGGCAAGAATTATTCAAAGGACAAGTTGTGAACTTGAAATGGGTTTCAAACTTAGTTATGGGTTAAATTTGAATGTAGACCCGAAATGGGGGAAAACGTTGCAAAACATACGAGACTTGATTTTTATGAATTAAATGGATAATGATATGAGGAATTTGTTGTAATTGATATAACAGGTCCCTTGTGGTGTTGTTTAACCCACAGTGGGGTACTTGGTGGATCCGGTTGAAAGCCCGAAGAGAGATAATATTGGTTAAAAGATAATTACGCACCCACTGTGAGTACAGTAGATTTCGCATGATTATATCTGATTTATGTTAAGCTTTGCCTGCTAAGACCTGTTGCTTCACTTGTTTGGTTGGATTTCTACTAACTTGCGTAGATTTAGATGCACATTCTTACTTGTTGCATGTCCGTTCGATTGTTGTGCATCTAGTGATGGACCGGTGGGTCGCATCGATTACTCTGATGTTACTGCGCTATATGACGCTGGAGCTGATCCCTCCAGGTCCGGTAGGCAGTATGTCATCCCCGATCGTTCGTTTGTCTCAGATGGTATGTGTAAATGCCGAGCTTTGGGCTCGAAGGGGCTGCGGCTCTGGTCCGTACTTGGTGTACGAAGAGAGTATACGACGTTTGTCGTCGGGGTTACTCTTGGGCTTCATAAATATTTATAATATGCGCAATCTTTGTATTCACTAAGCATTCGCTTACGTTTTAGTTGTTGTATTTTTACAGGCAAAGGAAAATCTACGGCTGGACCTTCTAGTTAGGTCGATTTGGAAGATTTGGAAGATATCTGCTATTTAATCGGTAATTATATTGCGGGACAAATGTTGTAATATATTCTGGATGATTGTAATAAATGTATGGGTGTGTAGACCTAGACTTGGTACCTGATAGCACCGTAGGGTGTTTAACACTTGTTGCACTACGTATTTATGTTTTAAAATGCTTCCGCACTTAATTTAGGTTATCAGATCATTATGTTATTGTATGTTGGTGATTAATCCTGGGTGTATTGTAAATGGGTGGTTGTTGTGGCAAGGGTGCCACATATCAGCACCATAAATATCTCATATAGTGGCTGCGTTTTTGGACTGCACAACAACACAAAATTGCATAAGTGTTGTGTGAGTCCAAGAGTCCATATCAACCCTCTATAACTTCTTTAGGTGACGTTTGGTTCGTGAAATTGAATACGATGGAATTGGAATTGGAATTTAGCTTGCTTAGAATTTTTGATAACTAAGACAAAGGGTTAAATTTTATGTATTTTCCGTAAAATTTATTTGTTTATAGGAATTAGACATTCCTCCCAACTCATACATGAATTAAATTCTAACACATACATGAATTGGATTCCAATTTATATCCTTAACTAATACTAAAACTATCTTCAACGCTCACTATCAACCATATTAATAACTAAAATTCAAATTCCTTCAAACTACATTCCGTGAACCAAACACCACATTAGGAAATGCATATATATTTTAACTGCTTTATGACTCATCTAATGTCCCAACTTCAGGCCCTAAGAGCAAGGTTAAATACCAAGGCAACCAAGGCAAAAGTCCTATGGACTTAGGTCAAAGACGAAGGCAATGTGCAGTGTCGTTTTAATCCCTCTGTTGGCGGTTGTTATAGCCCATATTGGATGGTTTATAACAGCCACAATACACATTAGTAATGCGCTATTAAGGTCTTGGCCAAAGTCCAAAAGATAATGCCGAGAGATCGAGAGTGATGCAGATTTGTGCAGCACACCAAAGATAATTCCACCACCTAATGGAGTCCACCGAAAGGATACAGGAAGATCCAATCACCACCCTTGGATTCCACCAAAGGGATACAGAATTCGTTCGATTCACCACTCTAGGGATGTAAACCTAAGAGATACAGAACACATAAAAGGAGGTTAAAGCTGAGCTTTGATTAACTGTTTCTCTTTTTTGTCCCCCTTCAGGTGCAGTGAACTTTTAGCCACTGCATCAAACTCCCCTGGTTGAAAAAAACTCGTCCTCGAGTTTACATGATCATTGTTTCCATAAAAAGGTGACCGGTCACATACATTGAAAGTATTAGAGACTTTATATTCTGCTGGTAGATCAATTTTGTATGCATTTTCTCCAATTCTCTTCAATACTTTAAATGGACCAGCACCCCTTGGTTATAACTTAGAATAAGGGCCTTGAGGAAACCTCTCCTTTCGCAAATGCACCCACACCAAGTCTCCTGCTTTAAATTCAGCATGCTTTCGATGCTTGTTTGCGGTACCTTTCATTTTGTTTGATAATATGATCACGTACTTGGGCATATAGCTTCTTGATTTCAGTGGCTCTTTCGCTTGCATCACTGCTAAAAGAACTAGAAACAGGTAGTGGAACCAACTCAAGTGGGCTAACAAGATTCTTTCCATAAACAACTTCAAATGGACTACAACCAACAGATTGATTTTTCGAGTGATTGTAAGCAAACTCAATTTGTGGCAGCCGTAAGTCCCACTGTCGAATGTTTTACCCACAAAACATCTCAGCATACTTCCCAAACTTCTATTAACAACTTCAGTTTGGCCATCAGTTTGGGGATGGGAAGTAGTACTGAATTGAATCCGTGCAAGTTTTCTCCAAAGTGTTCTCCAGAAATGATTCATAAACTTAGGATCTCGATCTGACGTAATGGTCAAAGGAATTCCATGTAGTCGCACTACTTCACGAAAATATAGGTCAGCCACATGAGAAGCATCTATGGTTTTTCCACATGAGATAAAATGTGCCATTTTTGAGAACCTGTCTACCACAACCATAACAGAGTCTTTATTCCTTTGAGTTTTTGGCAATCCCACAACAAAATCCATGCTAACATCCTGCCAAGGAGCTTCTGCAACTGGAAGTGCAGTATATAAACCAGTGTCTCTAACATGACTTTTTGCCATGTGACATGTGTTGCATCTTTCAATATATCTCATCACATCCCTCTCCATCTTTGGCCAATAGAAATTCTCTTGTATGAGAGCAAGTGTTTTATTTTTACCAAAATGCCCTCCAAGAATACTACTATGAGCTTCCATTAGGATTTCATCCCTTAAAGAACACTAAGGAATGCATAAACAATTCTTCTTAAAAAGAAATACATCTTCGAGTAAGAATTGCTTATATGACCCCTTCAAACATTGTGCCCAAATGTTGCCAAAAAATGAATCATCCTTGTACAAATCTTTTATAACCTCAAACCCAATAACCTTGACTTGTATTGTTGTCAATAATGTGTACCTTCGGCTCAATGCATCAGCAACTTGATTCTGGGAACCAGACTTGTGTTTGATAACAAAACTATAAGTTTGAAAGAATTCTACCCACAAAGCATGTCGTCGGTTTAACTTGTGTTGACTATTAATAAACTTTAAAGCTTCATGATCCGAGTACAGAACAAATGGCTTTGAAAGGATTTATTGACTCCAGTGATCTAATGCACGACCAATGGCATAAAACTCCTTATCATATGTCGAATAATTTCTTCGAGAACACTTAACTTTTCACTGAAAGATGCAACGGGTTTGTTTTTTTGGCTTAGGACAGCACCAATACCAACATTAGAAGCATCACATTCAACTTCAAAAAGCTTCTCAAAGTTTGGAAGTGAAAGAACAGGAGCCTCAGTTACCTTTTTCTTTATGAGTTCAAAATTATTTCGTGCTTCTCTACTCCACTTGAAAGTTCCTCCCTTTAGACATTCAGTGATAGGAGCTATAATGGTGCTAAAGCCCTTGATAAAACGCCTATAGAATGATGCAAGTCCATGAAAACTTCGAATATCATGGATTGTTTGTGGTTGCGACCAACTAAGAATTGCCTCCACTTTACCGGTGTCCATCTTTACTCCGTCGCTTGACACTACATAGCCTAAGAATGTAAGGCTATCCGAAAAAAATTCAAATTTCTTCAAATTTGCATAAAGCTTTTGCTTCCTCAAAGTAATGAAAACTTCATGAAGATGATTGCGATGTTCTTCTTTATTCCTGCTATAAACAAGAATATCGTCAATGTAAACGACAATGAATTTTCCAATGTATTCCTTGAAAACGTCATTCATGAGACACATGAATGTGCTTGGCGCATTAGAAAGGCCAAAAGGCATGACAAGCCAATCAAAAAGACCATCTCGTGTTTTGAATGTCGTCTTCCGTTCATCACCAGGCCTTATACGAATTTGGTGATAACCACTACGAAGATCAATTCGTGAGAAAATAATAGCTCCATATAATTGGTCAAGAAGATCATATAAACGAGGAATTGGGTAGCGCTAGCTAATTGTAATCTTGTTCACAGCCCTACTATCAACACACATCCTCCATGTACCATCTTTTTTTGGAACAAGAAGTGCAGGAACAGCACAAGGACTCTTGCTTTCCCTTAGGTAGCCTTTGGCCAATAATTCCTCAACTTGACGTTTTAACTCTTCATGTTCCTTTGGACTCATTCTGTAAGCTGCTTTGTTCGGAATAGATGCCCTAGGTACAAAATCAATAATGTTGAATATCCCTCATTGGAGGGAGACCAGATGACATTTCCTCAGGAATCACATCTGCAAACTCAGTAAGAAGTGGTTGTACAATCGAAGGATGATCAAGTACTACATTATTTTCTTCAAAAATCACAAGGGCATAACATTCCTTTTGGCTTTCTACTTCCTTCAAAATTTCAGATTTAGAAAGAAAGGTATTCAATTCAGCTTTTACATATTTTTGTTCGCTTTCAGGTTGCATTGGAGCCAACACAATCTTAACACCATCTTTATAAAAAGTATAAGTATCGTTGTACCCATCATGAATTGTTTTTCTGTTATATTGCCAAGGTCTTCCAAGAAGTAAATGACAAGCATCCATGGGTACCATATCACACATAACTTTATCGTTATACCTTTCACCAATTGAAAACTGTACAAGGCAACGCTTTGTCACCTTAGCCTCCTTCTTCTTGTCAAGCCAGGTGAGATTATAAGGATGTGGATGGTCCTCTGTTTTTAGTTGCAACCTGTCCACCATATTTGTAGAGACCACATTCTCAAAGCTTCCTACATCAATAATGAAATCAAAAACTTTGCCATCGGATGTGCACCTCGTATGAAAAATGTTATGTCGCAACCAATCATCTTTACCTTCACGTTGCACATTAAGGTTGCGACAAACAAGAAGCTCTCCCTGGTCCGCATAAACTACTTCCTCGCTTTCTGAATTTTCAGCACCATTGTTGCCTTCCTCCTCACAGGCCTCCTCCACCAATAAAATAATCCTCTGATTTGGACAATCGGATGCGATATGACCATCTCCTTGACACTTGAAACATTTTCTGGAACCAACATTAGATGGACCGTGCAACCTAGGACCTGCAGAAAAATCAGCCTTAACCTGAGGCTTAGGATTGAAAGATTTTGCTGCTACAGGAGGTTTAATGGTTGAGGAAGTTCCCCGATTAATAGAACCATCTTTGCGTGCATCTCCAGCTTCTTTTTATTGTTTTTCCACTTTCACAGCAAGTTTGCATACGTCACTGAACGTCCAATAAGGCTGTAACTCCACAATATTACTAATTTCCACATTGAGCTCTCTAAGTTAATGGGCTATAGTTTGTTCGTCGGTCTCAACTACATCGCATTTGATCATAAGGTGATCAAATTCATTAGTGTATTCCTCAACTGACAAATATTTTTGCTTCAATTTATGAAACTTAAGAAGAGAATCTTGCATGCAACTGTCACGCACAAATCTTTTCTTAAGTTCTCTATCCATCTTTTACCAAGAGCGAATGGGACGCTTACCATCACGAGTTCATTGTTTCTTTAAATTTTCCCACCAAAGACTGGCATACTTTCGCAACTTTAAAGCAACAAGTTTTACCCTTCTTTCATTAGAAACTTCTTTAAAGTCAAAGACTCTATCAACAGTGTGTAACCAATCAAGAAAGTCATCTGTTTGCATTCTTCCTTCAAATTGTGGAATATCAACCTTTATATCGAACTCCCTTGGTGGATTTCTTCGTCTAGGATTATGAACTTCATGAATAGTACTTTCCTCATAACTTGAGGAAGAAAAGAAAGGGTTATATTCTTCGTCAGCATCACTCGGTTCATTATTTTGTTGACTGTTATGGGGTGGACGTTCCTCATTAACAGGTTGTAGGCGTTCAATTTGTTCTTGTAGTTGTTGCACTTGCCCTCGTAATTCATCCATTTCAATGTCATGAATATCTCTTTCATGAACACGTCAACGAGGCGGCATGTTGAGAGGCTTTGATACTAACTGATGCAGATTTGTGCAGCACACCAAAGATAATTCCACCACCTAACGGAGTCAACCGAAAGGATACAAGAAGATCCAATCACCACCCTTGGATTCCACTGCACCTGATGGGGGACAGAAAAGAGAAACAGTTAATCAAAGGTCTGATGTAGTGAACTTTTAGCCACTACATCAGACAGGATTTTGGCCTAAGGCCAAGCCTTCCACGTACCCTTTCCGTGACTATTGTGGCCACCCCTTGAACTCATCGAACAATTCATGCTATACATTCAAGGATTAATGTGCAAGTATAGAAGTTCATTAGGGGCAAAACTTATGGCTAATTTCAAGGAGTCGCAGCACCAAGAACACTCACATTTTGTGAGTCTGGGAGTCTGCACAGGCCGCACAAAAGTTCCTAATGTCTATTAAGTTTTGGACAGGTGAGCAGCAGCCCCCTTTTTTGTATAAGTCTCGGACTGAATACACTTACCACGGAGGCTAAATTTCGGAGTCTTGGGGCCAACTAAAGCCCCAAATTGCTGATGCGTGTCCATCTACGTGTCGTTTGTCATTCTGTCTTACTGCGTCAGCCCCACCCCGAGACAAATTAGTCTCGGGGTCTTAGTCCTTTTGGTAAACGCACATACTACTAAGGTACATAAAGGCTTGGAGTCCGGAACCAACACGATTACAATGTTCATTTTGTTTTCTTAGCTATTGATTTATCGAAACACACGCAAATATATGTACGACATATAAACACAACAGAACTTACCACTACAAGAAAAAAGGTCATTAGTGACCAGAAATTTAGTGACCACTTTTGAATTGGTCACTAATCGTTATTTTAGTGACGAAAATATTGTCGTCATTAAGATCAAGTCACTAATATAAAATTAAAGACCAAATAAAAGTGGTCACTGAGTAAAACCTATATTTAACTACCAATTAGTGTCAGTGACCAAAAATAATGGTCACTGATTTGAATTTAGAGACCAAATAAAATGGTCACTGAGTAAAAATATATTCAACTTACTGATTAATGTTATTTATCTCATATTTATGTGTTAGTGACCAGAAATAATGGTCACTGAACTGATTTGAATTTAGAGACTAAATAAAATGGTCACTGAATAAAAAATATGTTCAACTTAATGATTATTGTCATTATCTCATATTAATGTGTTAGTGACCAGAAATAATGGTCACTGAACTGATTTGAATTTAGAGACCAAATAAATTGGTCATTAAATAAAAAATATATTCAACTTACTGATTAACGTTATTTACCTCATATTTATGTGTTAGTGACCAGAAATAATGGTCACTGATCTGATTTGAATTTAGAGACCAAATAAAATGGTCACTGAGTAAAAATATATTAACTTCCTAATTAATATTATTTAATTCATATTTAAGTGTTAGTGACCAACAATATCGTCACTGAAATGATTTGAATTTAAAGACCAAATAAAATGGTTACTGAATAAAGAATATTAATAAATTTTAAACCTTATATTGTCTTAAATAAAATTTTTTATTGAAAACTAATGAAAATATTATTTTAATAAATTATATGGTCAAGAAATGGATACATATTATATAGTATTTTTAATATTTATATCGTGTATTAAAAATCAAAATATTAAAAACAAGTTCAAGCTTAATAAATTAAAAAACTTAAAATCCAAATAAATAAAACAAGTCAAAATATTAAAAAACAAGTCAACATGAAAAAGCCATGGGTCTTAATTGAGAATTGAGAGCAGCACCGAAAAAATCATTAAAAATTCATGGGTCAAACCTAAAAGTCAAAATAACCCATGGGTCAAAATCAAAATCAACGAGAGCCATTAGGGTCAACATTCCATTGTCTTATTTGAGAGCCGCACACACTCGATCAAACAAACAAAATCAGATTGAAATTAGAATCAAGAACCGATCGAAGGCCACACTCGATCACATTAGAAACGAGGAGTATCTGATGGACGTTGGAAACGAAGAGGTGACTGCGCACGGGCGGTGGGCAAACGAAGCGACGACTGCTCCTGCCCCCTGCGTGGCTGCGTTCGATTCAACGGGGCTCAAAGTCTCCAACGCTCTATTCATATCAGAGTTCAGAGTATCAGGTGAATAGATGATCATACTCTATAAAACCTGAGCAAATCGTCAAATCGGTTTTAAAGTTCATCAATCATCAGTTTCTTGGCTTTGTTAATCGTTTCTTCGCTGTCAATTTGGCTCTGTTCAATCTGTAATTTTAATTTAATATACAAAAATCAGAGTTAATATTCAATCTGTAATATTAGATTTAATGTTTAATCTTGGCTCTGTTGAAATTCAATCTGGCGACTGGCGATTTCCAATCAGTTGATCAAAGTTCACCTCTGCTAATCTCTTTCTTGGCTCTGTTAGATCGTCGAATATATCGATCAAATCCAAAAAATTACAGGTCTCAAATGTATCGATCATTTTAAGTTTCTGATTTCAATTGATTGTTGCTTTATCACAATTCATGTATTTCTGTTTGTAATCGTGGTACATCAGTATTTGTTGCTATAATTTCTTGTTGCTGATTTCATTATCATTTGTTGGAACATGTATTTGTTGCTAATTTCTCGTGGTACATCAATATTTGTAGCTTTTTCACAGTTCATGTATTTCTGTTTGTAAACATGTATTTGTTGCTAATTTTGTTGTTTCTGATTTAATCATATTATACTAAATATGTTCCTGTATAATTTCTATTTGTAATCGTGATACATCAGTATTTTTATATAAATTTGGATGTTGGTTCATATTGAATTCATGTGTTTATATCTTTTTGTAAATGGAACATCACCAACTAGGAGAGTACTATGTGATGGGAAGGTAGTCGTGTTGCATCTGTATGTTAAGCTACTAAAAAGACAACAATCTAATCCCTTTATGTCATTCTCACTCTTCCAGGTCATGAACATTCTTGGGCCTAGTTTATGAGATTTTCATGGCAATGATGTATGGGATTTTTCATGGCAATCGTGAGTTCGGAAGTAGTGAAGTAACTTAGTTTTGGCATGTGGATTTTGTTGGGTTTATTACTCTTTTCTCAATGGTTTACTAAGGGCTCTTACAACAGTAGAAGAGACGATTGGGAATCTCTCACATACACTCTCATCTTCCTTCACTGTGGCAGCTGCCTTGGAAGGGGTATCAGGTATTGGTTGTTTACAATTCAACTATACTCTTTTGTATCTGTTCGTATTTTTGTGGTATGTGAATTCATCAATTCAAGTAATAATAATTGTTAAACTTGTACGTGGATTTTATATAATTTAATAATAATCAGTGAGGGGATGAGTCGCTTTACTTGACTAGGTTTTAAACCCATTTAAAATAGTATCTAATATGTTTATATTTTATAAAGGGCATTATTTTTGCATCTCGCCCAGGGCATAAAAACACTCAAGACCGGCCAACTCATTGTCAGTTTTTGTTATAGTTTAGAGGGCAATATATATATATATATATATATATATATATATATATATATATATATATATATATATATATATATATATATATATATATATATCGTTACTGGACCGGTCTGGTTTTGCTTTAGAAGAGTTATGCTTTAATTAAAGTCTAATCATTTAAGTTAATTTTATTACGATAAAAAGTTTGTGGATACCAAGTTGAATGTGAAAGGAGCCATGACTGGCGAACATGAAAGTAGTTTTATGTAGTTTTTTTAAAAGTTTTATACATATATGATATATGTATATAATTTTTATTGATCAAGATCCAGAGTCAAAGATATTAATTGGAACTCTTTACATCTATGAATTTTAATGTTCAAAACAATCAAGTTCTTAACTATTGTAGGCAATCAGGTTTCATGGCTTTGTTTTTCCTTTTCAATTTTCAATTCTCTTACATCTTATATATGTAACTTAATTTATAACTCAACAGCGGATTCAGGATAAAAGAGAACATGACGAATTTCATGTTGTTTTAAAAACAATCTATATGTAAATTAATGTCTATTCTTGCATCAGGAGACTGCCAAATCTTTGATCAAGGAGGATACATACTATACCATGAGATTATTCAGGTTTCAGGTAAATATCTTTTTTTATCCGTGGTTTGGTTAGTTGTTTAATTTGCAAGTATGAACATGTAAAATTAGAGATATTCATTAGACATTAGTCATGTAAAATTGAGTCTATGCTGAGTATAAACATGTAAAAATTGAGTTCCTATAGAGTATCGGGCTTGTTTTTAGGGATTATAATGCCCTTTTAGGATTAATGCATAATATTTTCATCTTTTGTTTGTCTCCTTGACTGCTAATTTGTGGGACTGATTTTTTTTTTTCATACTTTTGTATGTTAAGGGACTGAATGTCTATGATATGGTATTGGTTAATTGATAGCTGGATTCATTTCATATTGTTATTACTTATAGATTATCTTTTTGTTGATTATCTGATATGGTTTTAGATTTTATGGAGGTCGTGTTATGATATGCAAAGATTACCGAGACGTCCACCTTTTATTTCCTCAAAATAGGTTTGCTTGGTTTTGTAAACAAATCCACGCAAGATTACAGAGAACTTACGAATGGAGTTGGAAATAGAAAAGGAGAGAAAACATGGAATTCATGATGGAAGAACTATTACGCTTATCAAGGTTGCAATCTCAAAAAAAAATTATAAGTTCATGTCTTATATTGATGTAAAATAATTACCCAATGGTTATTTATTAATCATTGATTATTTTTTTTATAATTTTTGCAGTGATCTTTATACAAAATAGACTTGATCTGACGCACTTGGATTTCTCTTGCTTTTGATAGTCAGACAACAAACATTAGAAATGTTATTTTTGTTGGATTATCCTAATGAATGTTATTTTTGTTAAGTTATTTTGGAAAATGTTATTTTTGTTGGATTATCTTTGTTAGTTCTCTTGGTTGTATTGAAACGATCTTACTAATATTTAAGTAATGTAATTTTTAGTACGTATGAAAACTTCTTACCTATTATGAATGAGATTAATATTTTAGATTTTAGTTATTACAAATTAGTATATTTTTAGTTATTGCAAATTAAAACTAGTAGAAATTGTGTGACCAATTGTTGATTAATATTGGTAAGATAATGACCATTTTTTTTTTTTGGTTTTTAGTAGTAAATTAGTGACCACTTTTTTTTGGTCTCTAAGCAGTGACCACTTTTTTTGGTCTCTAATAGTAATTCAATGACCATTATATTGGTCTCTAATGGACGTTAATGGAAACAATCACTACTACAAAATGACCCTAATGCAACACCGACAAAATGTCCATTAGGCCTTAAAAGTGTTGCATTAGGGCTGATGTGACACTTTATCAAATGTCACCTTAGCCAATATCGCATTAGGTTTAAAGCGACACTTTTCTCAAAATATGCAACACATTTTGAAAGTGTTGCATATATTTTATCATTGCGACACTTTTAAGATGCAACACTTATTACATTCTAATGCAACATTTTATGATTTATTGTTATTAAGCTATGACAACACTTTATTTATCAAATGTGACATTTTTACGGTCTTTTAACAAAATTGAATGTGACACTATTTATGGCATATTGCAACACTTATTCTTTTTCATTTAATTCAAATACAATAAATTAATATATTGATTTGTAATATTTTTCTTCATATAATATCAAATTCTGTAATATGGAATAATAATAGAAGTAATACCATATCATTCAAATTGTATTCCGACAATATTAAGGTCTAATACAAAAACTAACCACAATAAAATTTAGAAGCAACACAAAAAGGAGTCTATTACAATTCCAAAACGTATATTCTTAAAAAAAATAGACTTGAAATTTCTTTCATATTCCAGAAGAACTTAGCCTGAAACATAGAAAACCAACACACAATATCGTTAGTTTGTTTGGTAAATTAAAAGATTAAAAATTATAAAGCAAAAAGTCTCTAAAACATGCTCTTCAAATATAACATAATTCAACAAATTAAGTAAAATATTTCATACCATATAATACATGTGGACAAAACTCGTCCTAAATATTGCAGAATTCCAGGAGGTAACTTTTCTACAAGCCTTTCCAATGCTTCTTCAACTAATTTTTCTCGTTGGTTGTCAATATCATTTCTTATCGCTTCTAATTCTGACTTTTTTCTTTCATGATCCTCATCAAACACTTCCTTCTCGTCTCTAACAACTGATCTTTTTCAGCTTCTACACTAGCTTTAAATGACTCCATGACCTCCCCCGGGACAATATACGATGTCTCCCCACCATTTACTATCTTTATCAACTTATTAGTATAACTCTGCCATAAAGTCTACGACGTCCATCATTTTCGTTGCACATGACAGCCATAAAGGCACTACTAGTAAAATTGCAAACTGCAACGATCAGTTTTCATTGCTAAATAACCAAATTTCGTAGCTAAATGGCATTTGCAACAAAATTAACAACGAAATGGTGTTGCCCACTTCTCTATAGACGTAACAACTTCGCTCTTCGAATTCTCTTTTGTTTCTTGACGGAAATAGGATATTCAACTCGGAAATTGATCGCTAGAATGTGAGATACAAGAATCTACATCAAAACCAAGCTAAATTCATGTTAAATTCATCAAATATATATGAACAGGTGCTACTGGTTAACGGATACGGAACCCGAATGCATATCCATGGAAATTGATTCAAAACCATCAAAATTTGACCAAGAAACTTACATAAAGCTTCAATTAAATCATTTGTGTGATTATGTGTTAGACTTAATCTGAATTCAGAGTATGGAAGGTCTGAATTGGTGAGGCCAAAACAACTCAGAGACTTAATATTATTTGGTTGAACGAAAGTCGAAGACATATGGGTATATAGGCGGACCATTGTTGCTACTAGTGCATTTTGAGAGGGGCTCCGAGACTTATATAGTCTCGGAGTGGTATCCCTTGTATGTGTGAGTGACATACTAAGCCTATTTACACCATTGATCTTTGTTATGCTCCTCTACATTGTTTCTATGATGCGGACACCTCCGAGACATATAAGTCTCGGAGTGTGAAGCTAGAAATGGACAGCAGCTGGTGTAATCAGAAACAGGTCCGGGACTTGTTCATTCTTGATGGCTTCCGAGATTTAGTACTAGGCCATAGGACTCAGAGACTTGCATATATTCTAAGTGTAACTTAGTAGTACATTAACATGAAGACCGCAAGATTTGTAAGTCTCGGGGAGGGGTGCTGTACAGCAGAAAACAGACGAACAGATAAAGGGCGGAAAGTCCCAGCCTCCCAGGCAGTAGTAACAACATGTGGTTTAGGTGGCTTAGCACTCAGAGACAAATAGGTGTAATGCGTATGTATAAGTCTGAGACTCATGCCAAAAGGAGGGGTTGCTCACAAATCCAAGAGTCATTCACACTTGACACATTTTTGGAGTGTTGTGAAGACTCCAAAACTCAACCCTGTGAGTGTATTTAGTGCTGCAACATCATGAATTCAACTATCAATTCTTGCCCCTAATAGACCTCTATACTTGCACAATAATCCTTGAACCTATAATATGTATTTGTCTTAATAATGTAATTATAATTACATTTATTGTTTGTAATCTAACATCTTAAACATCTTTTTTGGGTTCAATGTGAAGCCACGACACTGTGGGTTTTAAGAAACACAACTTCAACTTCAAATTATCAAAATTTAAACAAACTTTAGTGTTGCAAGTTTGAATTAAAAGGCATGCATGTTCTAGTTAGGAACCTAGTTGATCATGTTAGCAATTTGAAGCATTAATTCCAAGTTGGAAATCAAAATTCTGAGATTTAGAATAAGCTGTTGTCCATGTGTCTTGCGTGCTGTTTTTGGTCGAAAAAAGAGGGCCAAGAAGGCCATATGGCCTTCGGTCATGTCTTAGATGCATATATATGTGTTTTGCTATTAAATAGAAGCTTCAAACACTCTTTAATTTGACTATCTTGGGTGCTGAAATAAGTAAAAACAGAAAGGAAACAGAAAGTGCAGTTGTCATGTGTGTGATTTGCATAGAATGGGAGAACCGAGATTCAACATTTGTGTGAATCTCGGATGTTTCTAGGACAATACAGTAGCCCTTTTTCAGCCTTACCTCATATGTATAAACTTAAGTGAGTGTGTGTACAGCTGTGAGAAGAACCAAGATTCACAAAGCTGTGAATCTCGGATGTTTTATGGTTCAAACAGAAATATTTCAGCAGCAAGCTCAGCAGCAATCCTTTTCCTTTTTAACAGAATCTCGGATGTATGATGCACCAAAACAGCAGTACATATCAGTCCTTGTTGCATATAAATTAAGTATGGTGTTGATGTGGAAAGAACCGAGATTCACAAAGGTGAATCTCGATGTGTGTGTGTGCAAAGATTGGAGTCTTGAAGTTGTGGACTTGTGGTGTAGAAGGCAGAAGGCAAGGTAGACTGGTAGAGGAGCGTCGAGGCGGAGGAGCGTCGAGGCGGAGAAAAGCCAAGTAAACTAGTAAAGTAAACTTCATAACCTAATGAATATTAGATATATTTTAAGACTAATATAATAAATAAAAAAATATTAATATTTTAATAATCCGGTTCGGTTGTGGATATTTTGTTCGTTTTTTAGGTACAATTCGAACCCAAACCGTTTGGAATGGGTTTTTCCGGGTTTTTTAATTTTAAGGTTTGGTTTTTGCTCAATCGTAGTCGCCGAAGAAGGAGTAGAGCTGCTGGAGAAGGTAAAGAGTTAGCATGAAGAAGAAGCCGTACATGTGAAGAACGAGACTGTGAATGAAGCAGTTATCTTTTTATAGAAATAATAGTTACACCAGAAGAAAAAAGTTATATATATATATATATATATATATATATATATATATATATATATATATATATATATATATATATATATATATATAGATTCAGGTTCAAAAAGGTACCTCTCGAAATCAAGTGCACCCGAAGGTACCAACCTTAAATAACTTTTTTAAAATTTTTTTTTCTCATAACTATGTTTAATTTAATGTTATACACATGATATATGAATTTCACATACATTCACACTTTCTGTGTCCTTAAAAATTATGTCAATGCTCAATTCATATTTATGTGAATGGTCATCCATGTGAATGGTAATCCATGTGAATGGTGTGAAATGACCATTCACATGATCTTTTTTTACCATTCACAAGATTTATGATGTTGCCTCTTTTGAAAAAAAGTCTTATAATGTTGTCTTATACATGTCTATTAATATATATATATATATATATATATATATTATATATATATATGTGAATATACATTACAATGAGAGTACGCTAGGTATATGATAATATATATGATGAACCTGATTTATATATATATATATATATATATATATATATATATATATATATATATATATATATATATATGTATATATATATATATATATATATGTATATATGTATATATATATGTGCGTGTGTGTGTGCGCGCGTGTGTATATATATATTAAATTTTCTTTAAAAATGCAACACTTGTAAAAAGTATCACATATTTACATTAAAAATGCAACGGTTAAAATAAGTGTTGCATTTTTTTTTATCATGGTTGTAACACTTTTAGAAAGTGTTACATTTTTTAATGAAAATCGTAACACTTTTAAAAAAGTGTTACATTTTTTAATGAAATTTGCGACACTTTTTGAAGGGTGTTGCATTAAATCATTATATGCAACATTTATCTTAAAAGTGTTGCTTTATAACTAAATCTATATATTATAATAATTGAGAACAATTTCTGACACGTGTCACCTTTCTAATACTCCACCTTTTCATTTTCCCGCTCCTTTTTCATAAATAAAAATTAACATTAATTTAAGTAACATTATTGTCATTTAGTTGATTTATTTTAAACTTTATTGTTGAAATTTATTATTTTTGTTACCTAAAATAATTCAAACTACAATTAATATTCATTAATAGTTTTCAAGATTAACAAGCTATAATAGTTTTTTTTTAAATCAATAAAATAATAAACTTCATGTTTAAATATCCTAAAGAGTAAATAATTTTAAAAATCAGAATAATAAAAATTTTTAAAAATTGTCTTAGAGTCAATAAATCAATAATTCAAATATTCTGAATCAGATTTTAGTCGTTTCTTTGACTTAAACATTGACTTAGAGTCATCATTTTTTACCATTGACTCAATGATTTTGTATGTATGTCATCTTTTTATTGATTTTTATTGTATCTTAATTTTAAATTTTTTTTTTAATGGTTTTTAAGGAATCCCACCTCTTTATTTAATATTTAATTTACAACAAATCTTTTAGATCAATCCATGTAATACATGGGTATTAATCTAGTTTATAATAAAAGCAACATTTTTTATAAGTGCTACATCAAAAGTGTTGCATTAGGTTACTTTTGTAGTAGTGAATCAACTAACCCCAATTAGTGACCTTTTTTCTGGTCATTAAAGTTGGTCACAAATCAACTTTTAGTGATGACTTTTACTATTTAGTGACGAAATTCAGTGACAAAACTAGTCGTCACAACCTTAGTGACCACTATATTTTGGTCACTATATAGTGACCAGTTTCATATTTGGTCACTGTCAAAAATTAGTGACGGACCTTTAGTGACGAACAGTGACCATCCAAATTTTGGTCACTATATACCATCTGTGACCATATTTTCACTGTTAGTGACCAAATATTTATCGTCACTAAACACCTTTTTTCTTGTAGTGTACCTGAGGTTGTTGTTTTATTTTAAAACACACATTCAGCACACAAAACACACAATCACACACTTAATTTCTGTTTTAATGTAAGCTACTCCTGATTCTTCCGGTCCGGTTCCAGTTTCGATCACACACAGACACACTACTTAAACAATTAGCTTTTATAAACCAATTAAAGGGCTGCTGTTATAATTATTAAGTTGCTGCTGTTCTGATTTCGTAATACAAGCACACACTTCACAACACTTTATTCATGCATACAAATATATAGGCTACTGATTTCCTGTTTTATGTTTTTATATGCAACAACTAAAGGGGAATAAGGGCGATTAAGGTTCACAATAATCAACAAACAATGTAAAATTGACCAGGCCAAGACCAAGGGCCATTCTTGCCCACTTCTCGGACCACAAACCAGAAACAAAACAACAAAACAGGGATGATTTTAAGTTGGTGAGTCTTCATTTCAAACTTCAATTTAGACTCTCAAAATGCTAGAACCATGAATTGACCACAAGCGACAAGTTAATTAAATGCATGCATGTAATTTAATCTTGATTTTAAACATATATTGATGATGGATTTGAGTTTTTGAAGAACATATGAACACTTGTAAATTTCCAGAGGGATTTTAAGTTGTTAATTTACCTTGAAATTATGATGTAAACTTGTAGCTTGAAGATTTCTTGTTAATTTCCACTCTAAATCTTGAATTTTGGTGAATATGATGAACAAGCTTGAGCCGTGGGTTTCTTGTTGAGAAAGAGACTTGTAGTTTCTTTAATACCTTATGAGTAGGTTATTTTGATTCAGGGGGTTATTTAACTATGTCTAATCATTTGACATTTTTGATCCCTTAACTTTGTTTTTTTTCATTTCAACTTAACATAACATTGCTAATTATATTAACGATACATATAACTTTATAATAGCTTAATAAACTTAATATACAAAGTTAAATTGCAAATTTGTAACTAAAATTAAATTTAACGCACTAATAATAAATAATTAAAGTTTATGTCGTTACAATTTGTAATCAAGGTGAAATGAACTTTAATTTGCAAATTACAATTTTAATATTTGAGTTAACAAAAATACTGAAGTTAAAACTTTTAATCTTTTAGACTTTTATATTGTAGCCCAACAATTTGTGATTCGATTTCATAACTAAGTCGATGACAAATTAGATTTCCAAAACGAAATAAGGTATAACCAAAGTTGGTTATAGACTATAGTTAGTTTGGTTACATGAATGATACCGATGTACGATTGGTCGAAAATTACGGTAGTAATGTAATCAGCATTTAATTAACATCAGTTTTGCGATAATATAAATGAAAACTAATAAATAAAAATCATTCGTTTTGCAGCTTTGTTTGTGAGAATTTTTTTGGGACAACCACTCTAAACCGTATATCTGTGAACGCACATACATATAGCAATATTTTGATAGAAAATAGCATGAAATTAGGCCAACTGAGACATCGACATGAACGGAGAGAGATAGTGATCTGGTCGATCCACCCCGGCTAATGAACCTGCATTCTAGGACCATTTTGTCACTCTACAGCCCTTCGGTTTGGCTCCAATGTCGTCAACATACGAGCTACTGCGTATACGGTGATGGTGATTGACCCCAGATTCTTTTCTCCTTTCGAGGTGGATATTGCCATTGTCAGAAATTCGTTGATGGTTGCAGATGGCAATCTAAGTTGTGTCTTGGACGTCAATGGTAACGTGATGTTCATAATTAAAAACAAAAGCTTTAGCCTTCGTGATCGTCATAATGTTCTTGACGCATCAGAAATTCCTATCCTCACATTCCAGAAAAAGGTTTGTTAAATTGAATATATATATATATATATATATATATATATATATGTATATATATATATATATATAGGGTCAGGTTCTATGGGGCACCTGTATGCATTGTACACTTTGGGAACCTGTATGCACCGTTAGATATTGAATTTTAATGGTTCAGATTGTAGTGGCAAAAGGGTAATTAACTTGAAAATGGGTGCACGGGTGCATAACTTCTCGTGCGCGGAAGGGCAAAATCGGAAGATGTTTGAATTCAGAAAATATTCTATCCGAATTTAAACAAACATGATGCATCTTCATCCAATTTATTGGATTCGTCTTCAAACACGATGCATCTTCATCCAATTCAATTTCAAACATGATTCATTTCGACCATATTCATCCTCGTGTTTGTTCCATCATTATGCATCACCAAAATCGTGATGCATTTCGGCCATATTCATCATCGTCTTTGTTCCACCATTATGCATCACCAAAATCGTGATGCATTTCGACATTTAAACGTGTTAATTTCGTGATGCATCTCTGAAATTTAAACGTGTTCATCAACGTCTTCAATGTGTTCATCATTGTCGTGAAAACTGGTTGAGAGAAGGAGAGATGGAGAGAAGCTAGCTATGAAAGAGAAAGGGAAAGAGAGAGAAAAGGGATGAATTTATGGAAATGTGGTTGATCATTTTATTTAGTTTCCTAAATAAATGATAAATATTAAATTAAATATTATAATTTAACAATATATTATTAAGCATTCTCAAAATGCCCTTAATGCACCATTTGTAAACAAGCAATGCATTTTTGGTTCCCATTTGGTTCCCGATGCATATGGTGCCCCATAGAACCTCAATCTATATATATATATATATATATATATATATATATATATATATATATATATATATATATATATATATATATATATATATATATATATATATATATATATATAGACACGCATACATACATACTATCCTAACATCCCACAAAAAGGTTTTTGTCGGTTTATGATATGTTTATTCATCGTTTTACGAAGAATTCATAAACGACACTTTGATATTGGTTGATAATAATGACTTGTTCCGTATTATATATATGTGATGAAACAATAATGTGTAAGATATTATATTTCTTCACAGGTCCATTGAACATTTCAGGATCGTTAACAAACTTAAATTCTCATTACAATCTATTGAATTTACACACTTGAAGTTTACATATGGTTCTTATATATACTAAGTGAATGGGTGCGTCCGAAGCATCATGTTGGTTCGTGGTGTCTTTTCATGAATGGTTGCATTGTTTCAAAGAAATGCAACTTTCAAGTTTACTAAATGGTATTTAGGCCCTTACCCTATTTTATAATTACATATTTGTAACACTAATTGCTTTTTTGTCATTGATTTCTAAAATTCCCCCTAATGACAAAACAGTAATTCCATGTTCTTCAATCTTCAATCTTCAATCTTCAATCTTCTGTTGTTGTACTTCTTTTGCCTTCAACAATTTGTTTGGTTGTGATCACCAAGTCCTTTTGCTTGATCAAGAGCACTTGGTCCTTGGTGGTACTTTGCATACAACTTTGTGTTGATTGAATCTTCATCCTTTAGTATAAGTGGTATCGTCTTTGATATTCTTACCATAGAAGTGATCAAAAACTCCTGTTTGATCTTTAAAATGCCCGGGTACATTTCTTTGTCTTCTTAAAAATGATCTGCAAGTCCGTCCGTATAATCTTCAATAGTGCCCAGTCCTTCGGTACACTTATCTGGCCTTCTTATAGCATTGACTCGTAGTAGGTTTGTGGGTGTAACAATAATCAACGTAAAATGTTTCTTGGTTTTGCGTTGTCTTTAAAAACTTTAATGCCTATAAATCTTAAAACCTTAAAACTTGAAACACATACCGAAAAACTTAAAAACACTTGTATATGTGTTAATCCTCACATATACACAAAACTTTATAAAACTTGTATGTGTGTCAATCCTTACACATACTCAAAACTTTAAAAAAAAAAAAAAAACTTTTCTATATTTGTCACCCATAATTAGATTCTTACAATCTTAGTTTTTTATTTCTTTGGAATTTTATAAATTTGTATTATAAATTCCTTCATAAATAATTTAGATTCTCATAATCTAAATTTTCTGGTTTCAGTTTTAGGCTTTTCTCTAAAGACTAAAACTATTTGACTCTTTAATGTTTTTCTTATTTAGTACAAAATTATAATTGGCCGGTTATAAAAATGAACTTGATTTAATTTTGTCACAAATATATATTAAATGACAAATTATTTTTAAGAAAAACTATAAAATTCAAAACTAAAGTGTATATCAAAGAGTAGTGATACTTTTGTTGTGCACTATTTTTAAGTGTCAACTATTTTAAAATTTTACAAGTTACGTTACAAAATCTTAAAACCAATAATAAATTATAAGCTACGATATAATTTATTTTCTAAAACCTAATTTTATTATAAGTTACGTTATAATAAAATTAATTCTAAGGTTTTTGCTAGTTTTATTTCTACACAAATACAACAAGGCATTTGGGTGTAAAAATACCTAACCTTATTCATGGGCCGCAAAATTCGTTTTGGGCTCCTTTCTTTCCATGGGCTTTTCCTTTTCTGTTTGAGCTCCTTCTTCTTGGGCCTATTAAAAATCTGATTGGATTGCTACAACCTTGCTCGGTTGGTTATTGTGTGCTACTCACTTCACGGGCCTTGAACCCTTTCGTTGAAACATTTCCACGTAAACGTTGTGAACCTTCTATCTTATCTCTTTTGAAACTGTTTTCTCTTGAAACATAGCAATACCTTCTCGCTGTTCCCTTAATATTTGTTTCTCTCAAACGGTGTTTCCCCTTTTCTGTGAACCGGTGTAACTCCTTCCTCAATCACTGCCTTGATGAATTGATGTAACCCTTCTATTGATTCGACGGTTTGTTTAACCTAAAAACCCTCTGTTGCATACTCTTAATCGGCGACTATGATGAAGTTCACTGGTTATGGTTTCGGTGACGGTTGCGATGGTGGTTCAGTGGTGTGTGGCGACGGTTGGTTACGGGTTTCTGTCCATGGGTTTCTCCTACGGTGGTGGCACACATCTCTGTGGATATCTCTACGGTGGTGCCTCTGAAATGATGTTATATTTCTCTGAATTCTTGTTGCCTTCGATTTCAGTAGCATACTGTTGAATTCTAGGATTTACTTAATATTTATGAAATGCGATAGGGCTTACTATTCTTTTGATAAAAATCGTTGCTTTGGATTTTTGCCGTTAGTTCTGTGGGTTTGCCTACTGTTGGGAATTTGATTTCAATTTAAAATTTGAAATCTGGGAAAAACTCTTGATGAGTCGGTGTCGGGGTTGTGGTAGAACAATTCCTTTGTTCGGCCGCCCTTGGGTATCGATAGTGATTTCAGTTACTGAAATCCCTAAATGACGATGATTTCTAACAATCAACACCATTTCTAACAATCAACGCCTTCTGGTGTGATTCAAAGATTGTAATGGTATATGATGATGCTTTGGGTTTGATTAACCAAGGCTCTTCACAGGTCCATTGAACATTCCAGTATCGTTATCAATCAAACTGAAGTTCTCATTACAATCTATTGAATTTAGACACTTGAAGTTTAAATATGGTTCCTATATATAATAAGAGAATGGGTGCGTCCGAACCATCATGTTGGTTCGTGGAGCCCTTTCATGAATGGTTGCATTGTTTCAAAGAGACGCAAGCTTTCAAGTTTACTAAATCCTATTTAGGTCCTTACACTATTTTATAATTACATATTTGTAACACTAATTGCTTTTTTGTCATTAATTTCCAACATATGAATCTTAAATCTTCCGGTAACTCATATTTTATGAATCCATTTTTTATGGTTAAAATGGGACACTGGTTATTCTTGGATGTTGGCTTTAAGGTTTTTTTTTTTTCATATCTAATATAAAAATTATGTTATCTTGTTTCCTACATGTGGTCCATAATTTTTAATCATCTCTGATCATTGTTCAATGGCAAAAGTTCTAGCATAATTACTCTTTGCTCATGTTTATAATGGAAAAACGAAATTGAGAGAATGAAATTGTTTAGACTCATAACCTTGATTAATTATTTGTTCTCTTCTTAAGTTTTTATAACGATAGTGAATATCATTTTAGAATAGGAAATATACATCTGACACAATCTAATTGAAATATACATATTGTTTGTTGTTGTTCAGCACAGGAGCATGCATAGAAGGTGGCAAGCTTTTAGAGGAGAAAGCACAAGCGCAAAAGATTTGATTTTTAGTATTAAAAAGTCATCGGTCATTCAAAAAGATACCGAACTAAATGTGTTTTTATCTGAAAATAAGGACGAAGTGATAAGCGATTACAAGGTTGTCGGAGACTGGAAAAAAGCATCATGCAAAGTCTATTCATATGATGGGACAATCCTTGCACATGTAATGCAATTCAACCCTTATGTTGCATTTTCAAAATAATCTTCAAATACAACACAAGTGTTATTAAATATGTAAATATACCAAAAGATTTCTTTAGCGTTGCTTATATTAATCCTTGCCTAGGTGTTATAAAATACAGATGCACAAAAATCATATTGATCCCGGCATGGAGTCCGAAAAGGACACGTTTGGGATAATAGTCTCTCCAAATGTTGATTATGTCCTTGTAGTATCGCTCATGATGATTCTTAACGAGGTGAACAAGGATCGTAAGAAAAAGAAGATGAAGGGAACGAGGAAGAGTGGTGGTAGCAAGGAGATCACAGAAGAAAATGAAGATACAGATGAAGATGATGAGGAAGAAGACGATGATGTGGAAGATGAAGAGGGAGATGAAGATTCGGATTAGTACTTTTTACTTCTTGAAATTCTTTAAAAAAAAACATCATCATAAAGTTGACAATGATTTACACGATGTAATAAAACTACATGATCAAAGCAAAACCAACCTGAAGCTAACTGAAAGTAGTCAAAATTTACTAAAAGGAGTTGACATTTAGTGACTAAATAGAATTGCTTACTACTACAAAAAGCACATTCAACCCCTTTGTTTCTAAAATGATAGAAAATAGTTTTCTAGCCGGTGTTGAAGGGAATATGTCTTTGATACATGATAAATTCCCCGGGTTTTTAAGTGGGGTTGAAGCTTTATAACACCCGTTTCTTAGTTTAAAAATTAGTGTTAAAAAACATTCTTTATATAATAAATACAATTAAACAAGTTTAGTTTAAAAACTGAATCCAAAGGTTTTTTTTTTTTACAAAATTTTAATTTTAAACGATTTCCATGATAACTATATGTAACATCACAATTTGGTGTATGGTACATGGAGTTTTATAATTTGTTGAACTACTTAAATTATATCAATTTGGAGGAAGACAAAACTAAGTAGAAACAACTGAATGAAAAAATAAATAAATGTAATTGGAGATTACTTTTGAGAAAAAATAATATGAGATATCATTGTTAAGGTCAGATAAATTCATTGAGGAGTAAACCTCACTTTGGCAGAAAAAGGCCGCAATCAAACGTGTTGTATATCATAAAGGAATATTTTTGAACAAACTTGTTGTGATATTCTTAAGGGAAATTGTTTACACTGTTCATTGTCTCATTCAAACCTTTAGATGATTTGTTCTATAAGTCCAAGTCATTTGAACATTGTTATACTACTTGTAAATTGGCAGAATGTCAAAACCACCGTCATCATTTGAATAGGTTTGACATGTTATGTCTAAGTTATTTATGTTTATTGGGCAGGTTTGACAATATTAAGTAATTTGTCCATTGTGAGCAGAACCTGTTGTTTGTCATTTATTGGAATGCATCTCCAAGTCTTCATAAAATGTTTTGAATGTTGGGATCAACCTCCAGAATTCAAGACAAACTAGAAAAGTAGAATGATTGCAGCTGCTAAAGCTATTCTGCAATATGAAGACAAAGAATATACGAAAAGAGTGTCTGTTAGGAATAAAAATGCCTCAATCAAACTTGTCCCATATCATAAGGGGAGATCATTGATCAAACCTCATTGATGCACTTAGAGGGAGATTGTTAGGCTCTTTAATTGCTCAATCAAACATGATAAGGATTTGCAGTATTAGTCGAAGTCTGTTTTACATTGTTACATAAGTTGTAACTTAGCAGTTTGTTAAAATCTCCTCATCAGTTGAACATGTTTTACAATTTATGTCTACGTTGTTCATGTCTGTTTGACATGTTTGACATAGTCTTGTGTTGTATTTTTGTGAACATAGCCTATTCTTTGTGAACAGGTTTAACATTTACTGGAATGTGTTTTCAAGTCATCATGTTATGTCTTCATCAATGGGATCAGCATAAAAAGTTCAAAACAAAGTGGAAAAGCAGAATTGTCACTATCTGCCAAAGTTGTATAGTTATATGAAGATAAAGGAGATATTTAAAAATGGTGACAAACATTTTCTTATGTAAATATGTCTTTATAAGGAAGATAATGTTTTTAAGTTGACTTGTATCTTTGGGATAAAGTTGGAACAACAGAAGAGAAGAAAAACAAGACAAAGATTCCGCATTAAGAAGACAAAAATGACTGTTGTCAGTTTTGCATTGTGAGACATTCCTGCTTTCTCTACAACCAATGAAGAAGCTTCAGTGGAATCCTTCTGTAGGGCTATATAAAGAAGCTTTAAGGAGAGAGAAAGCAACTAAATGCTAAGAGTGTTTGTCAATCCATGCATGCATCTTCTTGCTTCAACTTCAATGACTAAAAGTTGAGTGTGTCAAAGCTGTTCTAAATGAAATTGTCCTCAAAGTTGTTCAGTGTTCTCAAAGTTGATCAACCGAGTCTTGTAACCATACACTAAGTGAGTAAAGAGTGAGTGAATCTGAGTGAGTCATATCATTATAACTAGTCTAAGTGAAATTTAGATTAGTGAAACATGTTGTTGAATTTGTCTCAGGCTAGATCGTTACGCAATCCAAACTTGTTTGTAATTTAACATACTTGTTAATATAAACACAAACATTTAGAATAATCTACGTGATTTTGTTGAAACTGTATTCACCTCCCCCTCTCTATAGTTACTCTTGAGATATTGGATTAACTTTTGGAAACTACAACTGGTATCAGAGTAGATATAATGTGTGATAACTCCAGATCTCTCATACTACTTCCGTATATCCCACCGTAGAAAATCTGCTTCAAACTCCTTCTCATCCTACTATGACAATGACTCTATGGCCAAACCACCAAGTTCAACCATCAAAAGTTCTCTGGATTGAAATGTAGGATGATGATCTATCTAGAGAACTTGGATGTTCAACTTCCAGAATTTGTGTTGGAAGGACCCTCTGTGCCAACCTTTGTGACTACCATCACTCCTACTACTGAGGGTGTTGTTCCAGAAGTAAGGACTACTGAGAAAGCAAAAGATCAATGGTCCTAAGAAGGAAAGAGATTAGTTGCTCTTGATAATAACTCTAGGAACAACGTGCTAATATCTCTACCTGATGTGTTTAAACAGGTGGAGAAGTTGAAGATAGCCAAAGAAATGTGGATACTTTGGGTGCTGTCTATGGTGTCCCCATTATTACACTCGATAACCTGATCAACAATCTTGTTAGACAGTAGAAGTTGTTTTTTACCCAGGCGAAGGAAAGTCTTACCAAGACCTACACCATATTCACTGCACTTGCGAATGATCTCAAAGCTATTGGGGTCACTAAGGGCAGTCTCACTCTAGAGAACAAGTTCTTGGACTTGTTGCCTATTGAGAAACTCAGGTACTATCGGAAGTATGGATCTTGTGAACTTATGTGGATCTTTGCTAAATGATGAACAACCAAGGCAGTAGAAGATAAATGCCTTGGAAATATCCAAGAAGGGATAAGCCTTGGTGACTGTGGTAAGACAACCTGTGAGTCAAGCCTGTGATGTGTTCACGAAGGCTAACTCATGTGTTGATGAAGATTTTGAAGCTATGTCAGAGGAATAGCAAGAGGATGAAGACCTTGATTAGCTTGATGACCAGATGATTGCTATGATGATCAAGAAGTTCAACAACAAGAAAGTGTTTGGTAAGAAGAATTTGCCAAGGAGGTTAGGTGTTGTAAAAAAGAAGGCATCTGACAAAACCAAAGTTGATTGCTACAAATGTGGCAAAGTTGGTCACAAAGCTGCTGACTATGTATCAAAAGCTATGGCCTCTTCATCCAAACCTATAAAGATCATGGATATATGGTTAAGTACCTCATAGCCATGGTTAAGTTGTTGAAATATGATAACTTAGTGGCTTCGAACAATGTGAATGGATTAATGGTCAAGTCATGTGATTGTGAGGATAACAACTACTTTGAGGCATTAGGCTCTCTTGACAATTGGAATTCAACAATGATGTACAGGTACAAAGATTTAAGGATTACAGTCTTGATGAAAAAGAGAAAACTTTAAGGATTACAAAACCAAGCTCTCTTTTCTCATCTAATAAAAACAAAGCTACTGTTGAAAAACAAGATGCTCTTTAGTCTTGAATAACTAAGCTAAAAAATGAACTTGAATTTAACTCTAATGAACTGGACAACTTTAGTAAGTTGAAACTGAATTTGCTGAAGTAAAACACATCAACTCTATTTTTTAGATGAGAAAAGAGAATAAGACTTAAAGTACTTTAGACTCCAAAGAATTGTTGACTCTTGGTGCTACTAAACTAAAAGAGTAACTCCATGCATTGATGAGCAAATTCTTGCTCAAATTAAAGCAATTGTTGGAAATGACATTGATACAACAACTTCTAATGTTGAGATCAACAACATAGAATCTGAACTTTCCACTCTTTATGACCTTCCAAGTACATTTATACAAAATGTTGATGGAAAGATGTGAAGACTCGATTTGACGGAGGAGTGTCCCAAGGAGCAATATAACATCAATCAAAACTAATATGGATTATATAAATTGCGAAATTAAATCATTACATAAGTTAGGATTATCTTACAACAAGTTTAAAACAAAACTACAAAAGGGCACAAGGACACTATTTTATTACATAACCACAATACACAATCCTGTATCTGTAACATCCGGCAATGATCCAGGTTAGCAACGATGACCTAATCTGTATTTAATATCCAATTATAACCTAATCAGTGGTCATTAGAAATTAATCAAGGTGATTAACAATGTTTATTGGAAAATTCAACTCAATTAGAATCAAATTCATCGGTGCGATAAATCGGGAAATCAATTAATCCGATCGATTTACGATATGAAGGATTAATTCAACTAAGTACGTAATTAAATTATGATTAGTGACACTAATCATACACTAATACAATTACTTAACATTAATTATGCAAGACTAAATCAATTCATTAAAACAATGCATCCAAAAGTATATATGAATTTACAAGAAAAGGGAAATACAAGAATACATTTCTGAATACTTTTATACAATAAAAAAAAGAAAAATACCTTGAAAATACTTATGAGTGCCGGCCATAGGTGTAGTACACCATGGTCCTTGATTTCAATTTTTTATTTAGAACCCCATGCACCATCTACATCAAATCTTCCAACACCTCTCCCTTTCATTTCACCATTCTCTTTCAATTCAACCAAGTGTGCACTCAACCTCCACTTTGAAAGACCAAAGATCCTATATAAATAGAGATCATTTCCATTCATTATCAACACACCAAACTATCTCTTTTCTCTCCTCTTGGATCCGGCTCCACACACACCCACACTACAAACATTTTTCTTTTCAAGTGTTCTTCATTTTACGCAAGTATTCTTGGTGCTTCAATTCAAAACTCAAGTTTATAAATTTCTAGTTTTTGTTTTTAAGTTGTTTCTTTAAATGTGTTTATGAATACATAAACACATCATAAAAGTTTTTAATATTATGAAAACAAGTAATAAATATGTGTTTTATAACTTGTATACAAGTAGTCTTTGAATAAACAACAAGAATCATAAGTTACTTCAAGTTTATAAACTGCGGATTTTCGGCAGAAAATTTATATCGACTTTGAAAAATCATAACTAATTCATAACTTAACGAAATGAGTCGATTCTTGTCTCAAACGTTAGATCTATGTCTTAACTATAGATCTGGAAGTTTTCATAATTTATTTTGGAGTTTCAGACCTCCAGAAATTATTTGGGAAACCGAAAGTTTGACAGCTCAAAAATGGCCAACATAGGGTTTTCAACAAGCTTTTTCCCTAACCTAAACATCTCAAAAAATGGCCGTTCTTGATTCTAAAAATCCTTTGTATATAGTAGTTTAATGTCCTACAAAACCAAAGCCTAAAACGTTTTGGAGCTTGGTCAAAAACAGGCTCAAAGTAGGCCGAAAAACCATCAAAAAAGCTGGAAAATTATATATATATATATATATATATATATATATATATATATATATATATATATATATATATATATATATATATAAACTTGACGTTTTAAGTGGGTTTTATTTATAAACTTGTAATGTTGGGTGATTTAAGACATAAAAATATATAAATATATATATTATCACATATTAGAGATATTAAGTCCCTATTATCATTTAGGGCTCGATTAAACTCACTCGGTGCATCATCCATTCACTTACGCTAAATAGCATTTTACGCTCGTTTTTGCCATCGCAAGCACGGTGAGTCCTCATAGTCCCTATTTTCCCAATGTTATGTTTTGGGGTTGAAATACATGCTTCGTTTTAATATGGACACGAAAACAACTTCATTTCTATTATGTATTACACATGTGGTTCCATCAGCCCTTATATCATGAACGGTTAATTGCATTTATTTGTAAGCGCGAATATATTGTGAACCGGGTTAGTTCGGGTCGGCTAACAGTGAGTGCATATATATTTAACACATGGTATTACGTATGGGAATACTGCACAGGGCAAACTCATTTTAATTAAGCTTCGGTTGCATGATGGTTTATATGTAATACATAACATGGAATTTATGATTTTATAAATTCAAACTCTACTGTTGCTGTCCATACAAGTCAGATTTACGTGTAAACCTATGAGCTCACCAACAATTTTTGTTGACGTATTTTAGCGTGTATTTTCAGGAAATTAAGGCAAGTGTGTCTTCGGACGTATTTACTTTCAAGCTTCCGCATCCATGGAGTCGCATGCATAGTCAAAATTAACGGAGATTTAGCGGCATTATTTTGGATATTTTAATTATGTAATTAAATCTCTGTATTATGCGAACTTCTTTTCTTTATACTAAGCTATGTAAAACATTGCTATATTTTAAAGTTTTACCGATGTATTTTAAAAATGTCCATATAGTGGTCGTTCGTTATGATTATGGTTATGCTTCCGCGACGTCCCGCTTCGTTGCCAACCGGGGTAACGGGGTGTGACAGATTGGTATCAGAGCCATAGTTATAATGAACTAGGTTGCATTAGTACCCTAGACTATAACTGCACTTAAGTTTTACTGATTTTGAAAATATTTTGTAACTAACTAAAAGACTATGCATGGACCTTGATAGCAGAGAACATGTCCCACCAAGAGATAATCATTTTGTCCGACTCAGAAGAGGAGTATACCCCTACCAGCCCATACAACCCGGAAGTGTTTTCTGAGGAGGACCCGACCGAGGAGGAAGACCCCTCGGAAGACGAGGATCCAATGGAAGAATCAGACGAAGAACAACCAATTGAAGAGGACAACGCTAGAGTAAATCCACCGTCCCCGGTGATCCCCGCCTGCACCCCATACCACCCAGCGATTCCATCGTTCTGGTCATACCGTCCATACCCTAACGGCCCGAAGATGATGTATACACCCCGAAAGAGGGTGATCACACCGAGGCGGGAGTCTATTCCCATCTCGAATCCTCAACCAAATCCCCCACCACAGCAACGACGGACAGACGCCCGAAGATGGGGCTGGATGCCTGAGACCCTCCAAGAATGGAGGCGGGAGGAGGGAATTCCCTCCCACTTCGAGATTGGAGGACCATCCTCTGCACCTACCCCATCGCTCACCCAAGAACCCGCCAAACAGACCGTACCACTCTTGGTAGCACAGTCTACAAGGCACGATCTCCAAATCCGGTTACTTAACCAGGATATTGGAGAATTGACTGCCCGTTTGGAACGGGAGGGGATTCAGAATTCCAATTTATACTGGGTTAACCAGCACGCCCTCACCATCCAACAGGATGGGCCTGGATGAGCTTCGGCAGCGACTAGCCGAAAGCGAGGCTTGGAAGAAGGAGCTGACTCAGCGCCTCAACGCGTTGGAGAAGGGAGAAACTCCTGATCACTCCCACACTTAGTACCCTTTATCTATCTTTTCGGGTAATAACCCGCCCCATTGTAAGAAAGTTATGAATGATTAACGAATATTGCACGTTATCTATGAAATTGTGTTTGATGATTATAGTGTTGTGCCTTAAGAAAAATTTAAATCTTTAAGATTCAACTTCTTACACTATGCTCTTTTCTTTAAACTTTAAGATAATGCCGCCAAGAAGGGCCATGAACGCTGCAGAAATCGAGGAATTAGTCGCACAAAGAGTGGCTGCCGCTATAGCCACTTATGAGACCAACCGAAACAGTTCTGCTAATGGAGATGCTGGTGCTAGCCGCACCACGGGAGGTACTGAAACCCACCCAAAGGGTTGTGGAATTAAGGGGTTTTTGAGTTGCAAGCCCCGATACTTTAACGGAAATGAAGGAGCCGTTGGATTGGTACGATGGTTCGAAAAATTGGAGTCTGTCTTCCGTGTTAGCGGATGTATTGAAGGAGACAAGGTGAAATTCGCCACCCACACTCTGCAAGATAGCGCCTTGACATGGTGGAACTCGTATACCTAGTCTGTGGGGATGGATGCAGCTTACCAACTCGCCTGGACCGAGTTAAAGCAAATGATGACTGACGAGTATTGCCCGAGAAATGAACTATAGAAGATGGAGTCAGAGTTTTGGAATCTGGCTATGAAAAGGACGGATGTAGCTGGGTACACCAACCGATTCCACGAACTAAGTATTCTGTGCCCACAGATGGTAACCCCTGAATATAAGAAAATTGAGCGTTATATTTGGGGACTCGCTCCTCAAATTCAAGGCAATGTCACTGCCTCCAACCCAACCACCATTCAGGACGCCATCAGAATGGCCAACAACCTTATGGATCAAGTGTCCTAGAGAATCGAAGCCAAGGCCGGGGAAAACAAGAGGAAATGGGAGGACAAGTCTGGAAAGAATACGGGCTCACAATCCAAGAAGCCCGAAACCATCAAGGCTTATGTAGCGGGAGTCGAGACAAGGAAAGGCTACACAGGTACAAAGCCTTTCTGCACCCAATGCACTTATAATCACAACAAGAGCCCCTGCCCAACCCCTTGTGGAAAATGCAAACGTCTTGGTCATTTGGCCAAGGACTGTAAATTTGGTACCTCAGGTAGCAATGGCGGCAATCAGAGAGGCTGCTATGAATGTGGAGCTGCCGGGCACTTCAGGAGTGAGTACCCGAAGTTGAAAATTGGTGGAGGAGCTCAGGGGAGAGCTTTTGTATTAGGTGCAGGTGACGCTTGTCAGGATCCCCATGTGTTATCAGGTATGTTTCTTTTAAATGACATTTACGCTTACGTACTCTTTGATACTGGGGCTGATAGGAGCTTTATATCTGATAAGTTTAGTAAACAATCGAATGCGGCTCCTTTTCCCTTAGACAACTCTTATACTATAGAGTTAGCTGACGGCAAAATAATAGAGGTATGTAGTAATATTAAGGAATTCAAACTGAAGCTGGCAGATAATCCCTTTATGATAGACTTGATGCCTATAGAACTCGGAAGTTTTGATGTAGTAATTGGTATGGATTGGTTATCACACAATCATGCCGAGATTTTGTGCGGTAAGAAAGTGGTACGGATACCACTCCACAAGAAGAAGGTCCTAACAGTCCAAGGGGAAAGAAAGAATCATCAGCTGAATGTCATATCCGGCCTAAGGACATTAAAATGCCTCAGGAAATGTTGCCATGCAGTATTAGTACAGATTGCAGAAAACGAGTCGGAGGAGAAACGACTCGAGGATATTCCAGTGGTTTGTGACTATCCGAAGGTTTTTCCAGAAGATTTGCCTGGGCTTCCGCCAGCTAGGCAAGTGGAGTTCCAAATCGACTTGGTGCCGGAAGCTGCACCGGTCGCAAGAGCCCCATATAGACTCGCTCCTTCTGAAATGCAAGAGCTATCCAATCAACTACAAGAGTTGATGGATAAAGGATTCATTCGACCAAGTTCCTCACCTTGGGGAGCTCCGGTCTTATTTGTGAAAAAGAAAGACGGATCCTTCAGAATGTGCATAGACTACCGAGAGCTAAACAAGTTAACGGTAAAGAACCGCTACCCCCTTCCCAGAATTGATGACCTGTTTGACCAAGTTAACTACAGGGATCTAGCTTCTACTCTAAGATTGATCTGCGATCCGGTTATCATCAAGTAAAGGTCGGGAAGAAGACATTCCCAAGACAGCGTTCAGAACTCGTTATGGACATTACGAATTTCAGGTGATGCCATTCGGTATGACCAACGCACCTGTCGTATTCATGGACCTCATGAATCGAGTGTGTAAACCGTATTTGGACAAATTTGTAATAGTGTTCATAGACGATATCCTCATCTATTCCAGAAATAAGGAGGAGCACGAACAACATCTCAAGATGATCTTGGAGTTGTTAGAGAAGGAACAGTTATACGCTAAATTTTCAAAATGTGAATTTTGGTTGCGAGAAGTTAAATTCCTTGGACATGTGATGAACAGCCAGGGAATCCAAGTTGATCCATCAAAAATCGAGGCCATAAAGAACTGGGCAACTCTTAGAACTCCCACGGAAAGCTGCCAATTTCTAGGACTTGCCGGTTATTATAGGCGATTTATTGAAAACTTCTCAAAGATGGCAGGTTCTCTAACAGAACTAACTCGGAAAGACGTAAAGTATATCTGGGGTGAAGAGCAGGAAAAGGCGTTTCAACAGTTAAAGCAAAGATTGTGTAGTGCACCAATTCTGTCCTTACCTGAAGGGACAGAAAATTTTGTGGTCTACTGTGATGCCTCACACAATGGATTAGGTTGTGTGCTCATACAAAAGGATAAAGTCATTTCTTACGCATCACGACAACTCAAAATCCACGAGGTGAACTATACAACTCATGACTTGGAGCTCGGAGCAGTGGTGTTTGCACTTAAAATATGGAGGCACTACCTGTACGGAACTAAGTGCACGGTGTTCACAGACCATAAAAGCCTTCAGCATATTCTGAATCAGAAAGAGTTAAATATGAGGCAACGTCTTTGGGTTGAGCTGCTTAGCGATTACGACTGCGAGATTCGTTATCATCCGCGGAAGGCGAATGTTGTAGCTGATGCCCTGAGCCGAAAGGAACGGGTTAAACCTTTGAGAGTCCGAGCCTTGGTCATGACTTTACAATCAAACCTAAACTCTCAAGTCCGCGAGGCACAAGAAGAAGCAGTCAAGGAGGGTAACCTACTGGATGAAGCCTTGAGAGGAATGGATAAGCAGTTTGAAATCAAGCCAGACGGATGTCGGTACTTCATTGGCAGAATTTGGCTACAAAAATTCGGAGGAGTAAGGAAGCTGGTCATGGATGAAGGGCATAAAACAAGATATGCTATTCATCCAGGGTCAGATAAGATGTACCACGACTTGAAGGAAATGTATTGTTGGCCAAACATGAAGGCTGACATTGCTATATATGTCAGCAAGTGCCTAACGTGTTTGAAAGTTAAGGCTGAGCACCAGAAACCATAAGAATTGTTAGTTCAACCAGAAATACCCCAATGGAAGTGGGAGAACATCACCATGGACTTCATCACCAAGTTGCCAAAGACTTCTGGAAGTTATGACACCATTTGGGTGATTGTGGGTCGACTTACCAAGACCGCACAGTTCTTTCCAATCAAGGAGATTGATAAGATGGATAAGTTAACACGCATCTATCTTAAAGAAGTCGTCTCAAGGCATGGAGTGCCAGTATCAATTATATCAGACAGGGACAGCCGGTTCACATCAAGATTTTGGCAATCATTGCAAGAAGCACCGGGTACACGTCTAAATATGAGCACAACCTATTACCCACAAACGGATGGTCAGAGTGAAAGGACGATTCAAACTTTGGAAGAGATGCTAAGGGCATGTGTTATCAACTTTGGCAAAAGTTGGGACAGGCACCTGCCATTAGTCGAGTTTTCCAATAACAAAAGCTATCACTCGAGTATTAAGACCGCTCCATTCGAGGCACTCTATGGGCGAAAGTGTCGATCACCACTTTGTTGGGCTGAAGTAGGAGATAGCCAGATTACTAGACCTGAGATCATCCAAGAGACTACTGAATTGATAGCCCAGATTTGAAACTGATTAAAGATCACGCGGGATCGACAGAAAAGCTATGCCGATGTTCGACGGAAGAATTTGGAATTCCAAGAGGGAGAACAAGTAATGTTGAAAGTCTCGCCTTGGAAGGGCGTAATCCGTTTTGGGAAACGAGGAAAACTCAATCCTCGTTATATCGGACCATTCAAGATCACCAAAAGAATTGACCCGGTAGCCTACCAACTCGATCTGCCCCCAGAGCTTAGTAACATTCATAATACCTTCCACGTATCCAACCTTAAGAAGTGTCTGGCTGATGAAACACTCGTCATACCCATGGACGAGCTGGAGTTAGACGATAAGTTGAACTTCATTGAAAAACATGTAGAAATAATGGACCGAGAAGTCAAGAAACTAAAACACAACCGGCTCCCGATAATAAAAGTCAGATGGAACTCTAAGCGAGGTCCTGAGTTTACGTGGGAACGCGAAGATCAGTTCCGGGAAAAATACCCTCATTTGTTCTCAAATACTCAAGCAGTGGAGAACACGAGCTAATTTCGGGACGAAATTCCCTTAACAGGGGGAAACTGTAACATCCGGCATTAATCCAGGTTAGCGACGTTGACCTAATCTGTATTTAATAGCCAATTATAACCTAATCAGTGGTTATTAGAAATTAATCAAGGTGATTAACAATGTATATTGGAAAATTCAACTCAATTAGAATCAAATTCATCGGTGCGATAAATCGGGAAATACATTAATCCGATCGATTTACGATATGAAGGATTAATTCAACTAAGTACGTAATTAAATTATGATTAGTGACACTAATCATATACTAATACAATTACTTAACATTTATTATGAAAGACTAAATCAATTCATTATAACAATGAATCCAAAAGTATTTATGAATTTACAAGAAAAGGGAAATACAAAAATACATTTCTAAATAATTTTATACAAAAATAAAAAGAAAAATACCTTGAAAATACTTATGAGGGCCGGCCATAGGTGTAGTACACCATGGTCCTTGATTTCAATTTTTTATTTAGAACCCCATGCACCATCTACATCAAATCTTCCAACACCTCTCCCTTTCATTTCAGCATTCTCTTTCAATTCAACCAAGTGTGCACTCAACCTCCACTTTGAAAGACCAAAAATCCTCTATAAATAGAGACCATTTCATTCATTATCAACACACCAAACTATCTCTTCTCTCTCCTCTAGGATCCGGCTCCACACACACCCACACTACAAACATTTTTCTTTTCAAGTGTTCTTCATTTTATGCAAGTATTCTTGGTGCTTCAATTCAAGATCCAACTTCTTCTAGTTTGCATATTTCTAACACATCAAAGTAAGTAAATACTAGCTTATTTCATCTTATATTTTTGTTTATATAAGTCCTGCATAATATATATAATCACCAACAACAACAAGTTTCATAAAAACTCAAGTTTATAAATTTTTAGTTTTTGTTTTTAAGTTGTTTCTTTAAATGTGTTTATGAATACATAAACACATCATAAAAGTGTTAATATTATGAAAACAAGTAATATATATGTGTTTTATAACTTGTATACAAATAATCTTTGAATAAACAACAAGAATCATAAGTTATTTCAAGTTTATAAACTGCGGATTTTCGGCAGAAAATTTATATCGACTTTGAAAAATGATAACTAATTCATAACCTAACGAAATGAGTCGATTCTTGTCTCAAAAGTTAGATCTATGTCTTAACTATAGATCTGAAAGTTTTCATAATTTATTTTGGAGTTTAAGATCTCCAGAAATTATTTGGGAAACCGAAAGTTTGGCAGCTCAAAAATGGCCAACATAGGGTTCTCAACAAGCTTTTTCCCTAATCTAAACATCTCGAAAAATGGCCGTTCTTGTATCTAAAAATCCTTTGTATATAGTAGTTTAATATCCTAGAAAACCAAAGCCTAAAACGTTTTGGAGCTTGGTCAAAAACAACCTCAAAGTAGGCCGAAAAACCTTTGAAAAAGCAGGAAAATTATATATATATATAAACTTGACGTTTTAAGTGGGTTTTATTTAAGTCCCTATTATCATTTAGGGCTCGATTAAACTCACTTGGTGCATCATCCATTCACTTACGCTAAATAGCATTTTACGCTCGTTTTTGCCATCGCAAGCACGGTGAGTCCTCATAGCCCCTATTTTCCCAATGTTATGTTTTGGGGATGAAATACATGCTTCGTTTTTATATGGACATGAAAACAACTTCATTTCTATTATGTATTACACATGTGGTTCCATCAGCCCTTATATCATGAACGGTTAATTGCATTTATTTGTAAGCGCGAATATATTGTGAATAGATCTATCGGGAGTCATGTCCCCCATTCGGGTTAGTTCGGGTCGGCTAACAGTGAGTGCATATATATTTAACACATGGTATTACGTATGGGAATACTGCACAGGGCAAACTCATTTTAATTAAGCTTCGGTTGCATGATGGTTTATATGTAATACATAACATGGAATTTATGATTTTATAAATTCAAACTCTACTGTTGCTGTCCATAGAAGTCAGATTTACGTGTAAACCTATGAGCTCACCAACAATTTTTGTTGACGTATTTAGCGTGTATTTTCAGGAAATTAAGGCAAGTGTGCCTTCGGACGTATTTACTTTCAAGCTTCCGTATCCATGGAGTCGCTTGCATATTCAAAATTAACGGAGATTTAGCTGCATTATTTTGGATATTTTAATTATGTAATTAAATCTCTGTATTATGCGAACTTCTTTTCTTCATACCAGGCTATGTAAAACATTGCTATATTTTAAAGTTTTACCGATGTATTTTAAAAACGTCCATATAGTGGTCGTTCGTTATGATTATGGTTATGCTTCCGCGATGTCGCGCTTCGTTGCCAACCGGGGTAATGGGGTGTCACAGTATCTATCCAAACCACCACCGTAACGACTTCATTCGGTGCCAATTAAAGAAAAAATAGTGGTCTAATGGCTTCAAATTCGGTTGTGCAGATCTTAGGGACTTGGTTCAGCTGGACCTTTTCCTTTGTCTTTTTCTGTAAAAAGATTCAACAACATTTGTAAGCGTTTGGCATAGTGAGATTATAGATTTGACAGTTAACATGCAATAACAATTTTAAGCGAAGAGTTGACTTTTGACTTTAGTCCTTTGACTTTAAGCTCAGACTTTGACTTTAAGCGCGATTTAAGTTAGGCTGCCACTATCAGCCGACATTGTGAGATATAAGACTTAAGATCGGATGATGTTTATCCCATGCACACCTTATACTATAATACACACATGGCTTATATATATATATATATATATATATATATATATATATATATATATATATATATATATATATATATATATATATATATGTGTGTGTGTGTTTGAAACTTTAAGGTTGTTGCTACTGATTTTATTCTTGAATCAACACATAATAATTCACTACATGTGAAGACCACCCTTCACGGGGCAGTCCTCAGAGTCTAGGTCCCACATCTTGCAACACGATATCAATCATAACTAAGATAGAGTAATTTAAGTTGCGGAATTTCAGATTACAAGTACAATCATTAGGATAAGATTAATTCAATTTTAGTACAGATTACAGTTTTCAAATTAAACTTATAAAGGGCACAAGACTAATCTAATTCATGTCATCATACATTCAAATCAAATCTATCCAGACCACCACAATTATCATCTGCCAATCAGTACCGAAGGATTTGTTGAGTAGTGGTCTATAGAAAACTTCAATGTTGATCTTGGAAGACCTATGAACTAGGTCCAGCAGGTGACTTTCCTTTATCTTTTCCTGTAAAAAGTGTAATCAACATCTGTAAGCAAAGCTTAGTGAGAATATAGATTTTCAGATTACGTGCATTAATCAAGCGGATCATGGGTCAAAGCGTGATATGTCTGGACTGCCGCTACAGCCACTCATGATTGAGATATAGTAGTCATAGAGTTGGATGATGTTCAGCCCACGCTCACGCTTTTAGTGGAAGCTATCCACTTATGCTGGGCTAGCTACCAGCGGTCTTCATGGGGGAACATCGGAATATCAATACCAAGTTAAATAGAATTGGTGACATAGCTAGGTCTAGAACAATAGACTGACAGTGCTAATCATGCTAGGCTGAATCAATATGTCAAAGATGCGATCAATAAGGGAAGCATAGTAATCAAAGTCATGATAGCAATAATTTCATAGCAATATCTGAAATGAAATGTAACTACAATGTCATGCAGAATGATAAGTCAAATAGCTATCATGATCCATAGGGCATCACCGAACCATGGTGTGCACAGGTCACAATCCAGCTGAGCACGTGTGAATGTAAAATAATCTATTATCAACAATATGTCTCAACCGGAAGTCTAACATGCAAAACTAAATATCTATAACTCACTGGTTCTGTGGTCTTTATCAAGCAGACTTAAAATCCACCACTTGAGTTATCTCAGGATTTTATCTTTAAATCTTTGTCAATCTGATCTCTGTCAATTCTTTTCAATTCTGTGACCCGCTTTCAATATCTTTAAATCTTTAGATCTTTGTTCAGAATTTAACTGAACCTGTCCATAATTATATCATATTGTATCATTAGCTTTTAACTTTAAAATCTTTATTTTATCTGATTCTGATAACTGATAACTCCTTAATCATTCATTTGTTCATTTTCTTTGTTTCTTTGAATTCCCAAAAGATATATATTCATATATATATATATATATATATATATATATATATATATATATATATATATATATATATATATATATATTGCTTTATTTATTAATCTTTAAATATATCTAAATATGACATCCGAATTGGCAACCAGATTCGGAACTATCCGGATTGGGTCATCCGGATTCGGACTTGTCCGAATTGAGTCACCCGGATTCGGACTTGTCCGAATTGAGTCACCCGGATTCGGACCGGGCTAGGCCATCTGAAGTTGCATCCGAAGTAGGCTTCAACCGAATTCAAGGTGGGTCCGAAATAATTATATCATCCGAATTCGGGCCTATCCAGAACATAGGATCCGAAATGGATCCGAATTAGGCTTCATCCGAATCAGGTGCTTCATCCGAAATAGGTCCGAAAAGGGGTACCATCCGAATTTGGTCCAACCGAATTCGGATCCCATGTATCATAATTTTCCAGATTTGTTCTTCATGTTCTATCATATATTCATATGGGTTTTTCATAAAAATTCACAAAAACTCATTTTATCAACACGTAACATAATATAATGTTATATTACCATACTTGGGTTGTTTTTATACAATTTTTCTTATCATAAACATCCTTAATTAATCAAAATCTTCCAAAAATATGATAAAACCTCAAGAAAACGAATTATTACAAAAATTTTGATTTCTCTTTCATTTGATCGATCTAATCACTGATTTTTGTTTCTATGAGTTCTATATACTTAGATTCATGATTATATACTAAAAATTTATACATGCAATAAAACAAATTCATATTTTAGTTCCCAAGTTTCGGTTTTTAGAAAAACCGAACCAAAATTCATAAAACTTCGAAATTAAACTAAAGATTACCTCAAATCTTTGTAGTTTATTGATGTTTGATGATTGTTGCAACCCTTCTTGTCTTCAATTCTTCAATTAATTTCAAAATTATGGATTTCTTGTTGAAAATTCGGTTGAGCCGTAATATATATATATATATATATATATATATATATATATATATATATATATATATATATATATATATATATATATATATATATATATATATATATATATATATAGAGAGAGAGAGAGAGAGAGAGAGAGAGAGAGGGAAGAAGGAGGGAGATAGTAAATTTTCTTTAAATGGTGATTAATGAGTATAAATGCTCATTTCTTGTTTTTATATATGTAATTTTTAATAATTATTCTTTTTTAACCCCTTACACTTTTGTATTTTACATCTCTTTTAATTTGATCATTTAAATACTTTTAAAACATTTATATAATTTAATTAAATAATTACATTATTAGTTCAAATCAGATAATTAAGTTCAACTAAAAGCTAGGTTGTTATAGAATGGGCTCCACCACGCGCAAACTTCACCCCCTAAGTTAGCTATGTTCGAACAGACTTGGATATGTTGCTTTCATGACATCTCTTGATTCCCAAGACTGATGCGAACCTTTGTGGTGTTTCCACTGAACGAGCACCATTTGTATCTCTTTATTTCGAAGCTTTTTGGTCTTAGAGTCCAGAATACATTCCGGCTCTTCAACCACTCGAAGCTTTTCATCAATCTTCAGATCAACATGTGGTATCTGTACTTCTCTTTCATCAGCTAGGCTCTTTCGTAGATGACTAACATGGAATATAGGATGTATTCCAGCTAAGTCAGTTGGCAGTTCAAGACGGTAAGATTGGTTTCCTATCTTTTCAACGATCTTGAACGGGCCAATAAATCTTGGAGCTAGCTTATTTCTCTTTATGAACCGAACCACATTCTTCATTGGAGATACTTTCAGCATCACCCAATCGTTAACCGCAAAACTTATTGATATATGCCGATTGTCATAATATGACTTCTGCCTGCTTTGAGCTTCAAGAATGTTCCTTCTGACAAGTTGAATCTTCTCATGAGTCAGCTGTAGAAGGGCAGGATGTGCTAATGGCGATTCACCTGTTTCGCGCCAACAGGTGGGAGTTCTGCACTTTCTTCCGTATAGAGCTTCAAAAGGAGCCATTTTGATCATGGAATGATAACTGTTGTTGTATGAGAATTCGACCAAAGGCAGGTGGTCATCCCAGTTACCACCCAGATCAAGAATGCAGGCACGGAGCATATCTTCCAGAGTTAGGATAGTACGTTCACTTTGGCCATTTGTATTAGGGTGATAAGCAGTACTCATGGAGATTCGAGTACTCATCCCTTCTTGCAACGCTTTCTAAAATCTCGAAGTGAAACGACTATCACGATCAGAGACGATAGATTTCGGCACACCATGGCAAGAGATAACTTCAGTGATGTACATCTGTGCCAGTCTATCAAGGGAGTATGTCTCTTTCATCGGTATGAAGTGAGCTGACTTTGTTAATCGATCCAATTGTAAACACTGACCATCAAAATGAGGCACATTAACAAGAAACGCATCGCCCAACTCCAAAAGGATGGAGTGTTGGTATCATTCGACCTAAAATCGGATGATGTATGCGAATCCTGTTTACTGGGCAAGATGACAAAATCACCATTCACATGAACGTGTGAAAGAGGTGAAGGACTATTGGATTTGGTCCACACAGATGTATGTGGGCCATTCCGATGTGCTACAAAAGGGGAAAATCGGTACTATGTCACCTTTACAGATGACTATAGTAGATTTGGATAGGTTTATTTAATTAAACATAAGTCCGACACTTTTGAGACATTCAAAAGATATCAAAGTGAAGTAGAGAATCAACTGGGCAGAAAGATAAAGGTTCTCTGCTCCGACAGGGGAGGAGAGTACCTTAGTATCGAGTTTCTCGATCATCTTAGAAGCTGTGGAATAGTTTCCCAGTTAACACCTCCAAGAACACCACAACTCAACGGAGTTGCGGAGAGGAGAAACACGACCTTGTTAGACATGGTCCGATCTATGATGAGTCGAGCAACACTTCCAGTAAGTTTCTGGGGTTATGCATTAGAAATTGCGACACATATTCTAAATCTAGTACCCAACAATAAAGTTTCAAAGACACCTTACGAGATGTGGAAGGGAAAGCGTCCTTCCCTTGGTCACATCAAGATCTGGGGTTGTGAAGTCTTCGTTGGACGAGAGACCTCTGACAAACTCAGTCAAAGATCTGAAAAGTGTCTATTCGTCGGTTACCCACAAGAGTCATTTGGATATCTATTTTACAAACCACGTGAAAACGTAGTGTTTGTATCTCGAAGAGGAGTGTTCCTCGAGAAGGAGATAATATCTAAAGAGGACAGTGGGAGTAAGATCGATGTTGATGAGATTCAAGACACTACCGATGAAGAACCAACTGCAAACACTGACCATCAACATGAGGCTGAGATGCCTGTTGAACCCAATGACATATCCTTACCTTTGCGCAGATCCGGTAGAGTTAGCAATCCTCCTGAAATCTACTATGGTTTCCATATTGAACAGGATGATATGATTAGTGATAGTACACTAGTCGACTTAGATGAACCAGCTAACTACCGGGAAGCGATGGCAGGCCCTGAGGCAGCCAAATGGAAGGAAGCTATGGATAGCGAGATTGAATCCATGTATGGCAACCAAGTTTGGAACTTGGTTGATCCCACACCCGGTCTAAAGACGGTGGGTTGTAAGTGGATATTCAAGAAGAAAACGGATATGAACGGGAAAGTACACACTTACAAAGCTAGGCTGGTGGCAAAGGGCTATACTCAAACCTACGGGATTGACTATGAGGAAACCTTTTCACCGGTAGCTAAGATTAAATCCATAAGGATAGTTATGGCCATAGCTGCGTTTCATGACTATGAAATCTGGCAGATGGATGTCAAAACCGCTTTCCTTAACGGGAAATTGACAGAAGATGTGTTTATGACACAACCTGAAGGTTTTGTAGACACCAAGTATCCTAAGAAAGTGTGTAAGCTTCAGAATTCCATTTATGGACTTAAGCAAGCTTCTCGAAGCTGGAATCTTTGCTTTCATGAGAAAATCACAGAGTTTGGATTTTCTAGAAGCGAATATGAGTCCTGCATATATGTCAAGGTCAGTGGGAGCACTGTAGTCTTCCTGGTATTATATGTCGATGACATATTACTTATAGGAAACGACATCCCAAAATTACAGAGTGTAAAGGATTGGTTGGGAAGATGTTTCGCTATGAAGGATCTAGAAGATGCAGCTTTTATTCTGGGTACAAAGATTTATAGAGATAGAACGAGACGTCTAATAGGACTAAGCGAGGATACGTACTTGGACAAAATACTGAAAAGGTTCAGTATGGAGAAGTCTAAGAAGGGGAACCTTCCCTTTGCTCATGGCATAAAGATTAGTAAAGACATGAGCCCGAAGACACAGGAGGAACGAGACAGAACGAGTCGAGTTCCATATGCTTCGGCCATAGCATCTATAATGTATGCCATGACATGTACGAGGCTTGATGTCTTATTTGCTTTAAGCATGGTGAGTCGACATCAGCAAGACCCTGGTGAAGGTCATTGGACGGCGGTCAAGAATATTCTTAAGTATTTAAGAAATACTAAAGACAGGTTCTTGGTTTACGGTGGACAGGATGAACTCAAAGTAACCGGTTATTACGATGCGAGTTTCCAAACGGATAGAGATCACTGTCGGTCACAATCTGGTCGGGTGTTCTTATTGAACAGGGGAGCCTTGACGTGGAAGAGTTCGAAGCAGGAAACTGTGGCAGACTCTACCTGCGAGTCAGAATATATTGCGGCCTCAGAAGCCTCAAAGGAAGCCATCTGGTTGAAGAATTTCATTGGAGATGTTGGAGTTGTCCCAACGGTTCAAGATCCCATCGAAATATTCTGCGACAACGAAAGCGCTGTTTTGTTGACTAAAGAACCCAAGGATCATGGAAAGTCCAAGCATATTGATCGGAAGTACCACTTTGTTCGTAGCAAGGTTGATGAAGGACATGTGATTGTGAAAAGAGTGCGATCAGAGGAGAATCCAGCTGATCCGTTCACAAAGCCACTTTCCCAACCGAAACACTGTAGTCATGCTGTTAGCATAGGATTACGAGATAATGTAAAGTTTAGTAGTTAGTTTTGAATTTGAAACATTGTAAGAATGATTTGAAATTGTAATGGATTTGGTGATTAAATAATGAAGATTTATTTATTTGCAAAGTGCTGCCATCTTCTATTAATTTATCGTTGTGTTTCCTTTTGCATGTTTAGAACCAACTCGCAGAGTAATTAACTTTATTCATATACCTCAGTCATTCGTACTACCGGGAGTTAGTATTGAATAAAGACTGTCATGGAATGTTAGTAGACTGTCAAGAGTTTGACATAGCATAGAGATTACTGCAACATTCATGGGTACTTAATGGAGATTTGAAGTATAGGGCACTCGCACTTGGAAAGATACTTCATGGATCAAATGATAAGTATTTCCAAGATGATAATATCCTCTATTCTTCAGACAGAGATACATTGAAGTTGCGGTTTTCTAGTCCGTCATACCTTAGTGCATTCAAACGCTGTGCGTAACTGCCAGTTATAACGGATGTATCTAGTTACGATGTTATTAGTTAGCTAGCGCTGTGTATGCAAAGTTTATTCGTTCCTTTTGCCTATATGGAAAAGCGATATCTATGGGCCCTCTGATGATTAAACGTTGACTCTAGAGTGTCGGGCCCGACCGAGACAAAATTGAAGTGTTTAATTAATAAGTCTGATATAGTCATATTAATCGGAAATCAGAAACATAATTTTGAAACCAAAGATTGATTATAATCCATGTCTTCGTTTCATACGATATCAGAGAATGAAGGAATAGTTGATCCCTTATCTAAAGGATTAGCTCTGATATGATTCAGAGTTCGGCAGCTGTATCGAGTAGCTAGGAAGGCTGGTAATAGAATGTGTTTAGACAAATAGTTGCCAACTTGTCCAAGTGGGAGACTGTTGGAATTAGTGTCCAAGTCACAATTATTTGTAAACATATTGTTATCAGGCTGGATCCTTTTTGGGTGCATGCAATGAATTGTAAAGAGAAGATGATTAACTTAAATATATAATGTTAATTAGTTTGTTAATTTATTATGTTTAATAAATTAATTAGAAACTAAATAATTGATTATATTTGATTAATGGGTTAGTTTGTTAATTTATTAATAGTTAATAAATTAACCGGAAGCTAATAGAATTAATTGAGGAAGTACAGGGGCTAAACTGCAATTAGTTGATAGTCAACAGGGCACCCCCTAAACCCTAATAGGGGGGCCGGCCACCAATACATCCCACATGGATTTGGGATCAAAAATTTGTAGGTTTCCAAAACCTATAAATAGGCAGCCCCTGCCTGCTTCATTCCTCGCTCATTCAATTCTAAGTTCTCTAACGATCACAAGGGATACCAGTTTTTGGGATTCTGAGATCTGAGCTTAGAAATGTTATAATTATCTTTTCTTTTGTTCATTGGGTGTGAACAACTAGAGGCGATCTTGCTTTAGACGCTTGTTGCTCGATTCAGAGGCTGTTCGTGCAATCGTTCTTCGTGGAGAAAACTGCGAATTTTCTCAAGGTTAGTTTTTTCTTATTCATCTCTTTATTTTAATAATTAGTTGCTTAGCTTGTTTGGTTAGATCCTTAAGGTTTTATATTCTTGCATAGTTAGGTTATTTAATTTTCCGAAAAAGTTTAAATTTAACCTAGCAAGGGTATAGGAAACCCAACATTATGTGCTACATCTAACGATAGATTAAACTTAGTACTAGAATCACATCAAACTATAACTACTCTGAATGAATCCTTAAAATCAGACAACGCTAGCCTATTAGATATAAAGGAAGACCTTAGGAATAAGCTTAAGGCAGATGCACAAGATGTCATAGTTCTAAAAGACAAGCTGAGCGAATAGTGTGTTAGATTAGAACTGATGTATAAACATGTTGAGGCATTGACCAAAAAGCTTAAAATCAAAGAAGTAGAGCTAGCTGAATCTAAGGTAAAGGTAGCTGAGGTAAACAGTAAACTTGAAAAGTTAAGGAACTCATCACTCAACCTAGGGAAGATCTTAGATGCACAGCGTCAGTCTAAGAAGCCTGTAGGTCTAGGTAATCATGAGAGTCCTCCACCTTTCAATGATAACTATGTACCTCAACCTCAGGAGAAAACTGATAAACCAGTTGAATCAAAGGAAGCACCTGAACCTATGACTGAACCAGTTAAGGAAAAAGAAACTAAGGTGACTAGTAATAATGTCAAGATTAAGAAGGTCAAATTTGTGCCATCCTCTAGTGATAAGCCTGTAGGACAACATAAAATTGACTTTAATGCTCAAGAGGAGGAAATAGTCACTATAGTTGCGACGAAAGAACCAGACACTAGTGACACACCTAAGTCAAAGGGCACACATAAAAAGTCAATTGACAAAATGTCTTGCTTTAGATGTCATGAAAGGGGACATGTTGCTTCTAGTTGTCCACATAGGAAAGTAGACTCTACACCTAAAACTGGAAAGCCGGAACAACATAAACCATCTACGAGTGTTGCAAGACCTAGTAGTTCTCATAACACCAAGAAAAATGTCCAAGCCACACCAAAATCTGCTATGAAACAAACACATGTGTCAGGTCGACCCAAAGAAGTGATTAGGACTAATTCACCAAATAGAGTCATTAATCAATCTAGGTCAGGACCGAAACAAAATTATAGGAGTACTACCCCTAGCAGAGCTTACACTCCGGTTAGGTCACACACTCCTGTAAGACATCAAACACCAGGTAGAGCTCAGGGATATCAATCGGGAATGCCTTATAATCGAAACTATTCAAGAGCTCCACAGCAAATGCCTACACAAAGGCCGAGAGTAAACTTAAATCACTCTGCACCACAACAGGCTCTAAATCAAAACCCAAGTCACCTGAAAGGAGAGATGGGTATTTGAAAGAGTTCAAATATGTGGATGAGAATGGTATTACCAAGTCAGTCATGGCTTGGGTTCCCCGTGATAACTAACCTACTTTCTTTCATGTCCAGGAGATAACTACAGGTCCAAACAACAAGTGGTTCGTCGACAGTGGTTGCTCTAGGGACATGACAGGGGAAAGAAGTCTACTCGCAGACTTCAAGGAATGGAATCGAGGATTTGTATCGTTCGCTGGTAATAAAGGAGTGAATATCACCGGTACTGGAGTGGTCACTAATGGGACTATCAAACTGGATCAAGTTTATCACGTTGATAAACTGGTTCACAATCTCATTAGTGTATCTCAAATCTGTGATAAGAAGAACTCAGTAATTTTCACTGATACTGAGGCGTTAGTGCTGAAATCGGGATTCAAAGTACCTGAAGAATGGATACTGATGAGGGCTGCAAGGAAGAATGACCTGTACATGCTCGACATGAACAAGCCGGAATCTTCAATGGGACTAATTTGTCTATTATCAAAAGCTTCAGAGACTGAATCGGTTTTATGGCACAGACGCATGACACACTTGCACTTGAGAAAGATGAATTACATTACTAAAAATGGATTGGTGCAAGTGTTCCAATGAAGAGTTTTCAGTTTGAAGACAAGTGTCTGCCGTGCAAGAAAGGAAAACAACACAAGAAGGCTCACAAGTCCAAGACTCTGAACTCAATAACTGCCACATTCGATTTGTTGCATATGGACCTGTTCGGACCAATCAACAAAAGGATTATAGGTGGTAGTTAGTATTGTTTGGTTATTACTGATGATTATTCATGTTTTTCTTGGGTTTTCTTTTTGAACAAAGGACGAGACGGTTGCCAAGCTCATCGGGTTCTTAGACGAAGTGGAAAACTCATACGGGACGCGGGTTAAACGAATCAGGAGTGATAACGGAACGGAGTTTAAAAACACGGTTATTGGTGTATATTGCCTATCAAAGGGCATAGTGCATCAATTTAGTGCACCATATGAGCCGCAACAAAATGGGGTGGCAGAACGGATAAACAGGACTTTGATTGAGGCAGCAAGGACCATGCTTTCGGATTCAAAGATTCCTACCATGTTTTGGGGGGAGGCAGTGAATACCGCGTGCCATGTTTTAAATAGGGTCCTTACTGTCAAATCATTGAACAAAACCTGTTATGAAGTTTTGAATAAAAGGCCACCAAATTTAGCTGGCTTCGAACCATTTGGGGTACCATGTACGTTAATGAAAACAAAACATCAACCTAAGTTTGGTGAAAAGGCTGACGAAGGATATTTCCTCGGTTATGTGCCGAACTCACCTAAATGGTACAGTAGAGATTGTGTATAACATTGATGTCACAAGTTATATACATGAACCCCAAACTGGTCCGGAATGCATTTTTGATTATGACAAATTTTTTGAATCATTTAACATTCCTTTGGATGGAAATGCAGGTACAATCTAACAGGACTTGTCGTCATTAAATCTGACTGAAGAGTGTCAAAGTTTTCCGAGGACCACCTTTCCATCAACATCTGAGCCTCCAACAACTGAAGATAGATCTCCAGCAGAAAATGATTCTGAAATGCCTACAAACGAAAATCAGACAACAAGTTCTAACTCTGAAGACAGTGTCCATGAGGAGGAAAATGTAGACTCTGAAGTCGTTCCCCCGTTAGGAGAAATAGTATCAAATTTGGGAGATAATCTTAGAGTTGACGAGATAGAAACATCTAGGATTAATAAGAATCATCCTATTGAGAGTATCATAGGAAATCCTAATGCTGGTGTGAGGACTAGGAGTAGTTTGAATAACAACAGAGTGTTGTTGTCGATGATCAATGACTCCGAGGCCTTTCATACTTACCTCTACTCATGTTTCATCTCGCAAGTAGAGCCGAAAAATGTGCAAATGGCACTGAAAGATAACTCTTGGGTAAAAGCGATGCAGGAAGAACTGTCACAGTTTAGAAAACTTGAAGTGTGGGAGTTAGTTTCGTTACCTCGAGGAGAAATTGCAATAGGAACCAAGTGGGTTTTTAAGTGCAAGAGAGATGATCGGGGTATAGTCACTCGCAACAAAGCAAGGTTTGTGGTAAAGGGCTTCAACCAAGAGGAAGGAATCGATTACAATGAAGTGTTCGCGCCAGTGGCAAGACTTGAAGCAACCCGTTTGTTTCTAGCTTTTGTTTCCTTGAAAGGTTTTAATGTTTATCAACTTGACGTAAAGAGTGCTTTTCTTTATGGGAAAGTGAAGGAACTGGTGTATGTGGAACAGCCGCCCGGGTTTACAGATTCGAAATATCCAGACAGAGTGTATCGGTTAGATAAGGCTTTGTATGGATTCCATCAAGCACCGAGGGCGTGGTACGAGACTCTATCTAATCATCTTTTAGACAAAGGGTTTGAAAGAGGGAGAATAGATAGTACGTTGTTCGTGAAACGAAAAGGTTAACATGTCATCTTGGTACAAGTGTACGTCGATGATATCATTTTTGGGTCATTAGACGAGCAGATGTGCACAGACTTTGAAAAGGTGATGAAGTCTATGTTTGAGATGAGTGCGATGGGTGAGTTAAACTTATTTATGGGTTTGCAAGTCGAATAGAGGAAGGAGGGCATGTTTATTCATCAGACGAAGTATGTCTACGACATCTTAGAGCGCTTCGGGATGGAAGGAAGCAAGCTGACAGCTCACTTCAGCACACCGATTCAAGTGAATCATAATCTCGGACCGGGTACAGATAGTGATACCGATGTGGATCCGACGTTATATCGGGCCATGATTGGGTCACTCATGTATTTAACTGCTTCTAGACCTGACATAATGTTTGTTGTGTGTACTTGTGCTAGGTTTCAAGCTAATCCAAAAGAGATGCACATGAAAGCTGTGAAGCGGATTCTGAGATACCTCAAGTCGAAACCGAAGCTGGGACTTTGGTATCTCGCGGAGGGTGATCTGGAATTGGAGGCATTCACGGACTCAGACTATGGAGGATGCAGCTTGAATCGCAAGTCAACAACTGGAGGTTGTCAGTTCCTTGGAGGGAGGCTCGTTTCCTGGCAATGCAAGAAACAGACTTCGGCAGCCGTGTCAACGTGCGAGGCCGAATATGTTGCTGCGGGTAGTTGTTGTTCACAGGTTTTGTGGATACAATTACGATTGCGGGATTACGGTTTGACTTATACTCATACTACTATTAGGATAGATAACCAGTCAACTATTGCAATAACCAATAATCCAGTTAAACACAGTAAAACCAAGCACATAGACATAAGACACCACTTTATTCGTGATTGTGCTGAAAAGAACTTAATTAAGCTGGTAAAAGTTGCAACGGACGATAATAATGCTGATTTATTTACCAAAGCTTTTGATAAGTCACGTTTTGAGTATTTAGTTCAACTAAACGGAATGCATAATCCAGAGTAAATTGACCTTAGTAGAGTTTATTTCCTTTTATAGCATTAAAATTTCTTTCTTTTTATAGTAAGTTTAGTAGCTTAGAAGAATTTCTTTTTATAGTAAGTTAGTAGGTTATTTTATTTTCTTACTCTTATTTATGAAAAACAAAAGAAAAAAGAGAGAAAATCATAAAAAGTTCAAAAAAAGAGAATATCAGAAAATGAGTTAAGTCTTAGATACATAGGTTCAAAGTGACAAAAATTAGCACAGTCACTACAATCTCTAAGTGTTAAGGTTTCACACATAATGCACCTAAAAATTCTATGTGTTATATATTATCTAGTTTAATATGTTGGTAGGCATAATACACAAAGGGAGTCTCAAGGCTAATAAAATATTCAAGAAAAAGTCAGACGTGTCACTAACTTAGATGTATGACCAAATGGTCTTAATTTTTAAGTTAGAGACATACAGACATTGATTCTAAATGAGGTATGCAAATTTTTTGGGGGATGTATAGCAACATCAGATACGTCTTAAAGAAAAGAAAAGAATAGAAAAATCATGATACTGAATGGAGAGTCAAAACAAGTAACTCTGTTGTACGTAAGTACAGACCTGTTGCCTCTGGTTTGACTCGAGTTAGCAAGATAAGTCGCTTTGTTGTACGTCGGTACAGACCTGTCACTGCTATCTTGCTAGCTTTAAAATAAACTTTAAGACAAACTAAGACACTCTGTTGTATGTAAATACAGAACTGTGTCCGACGTGTGCCTTTTAAAGAAAATTTGCATTACCGAAAAGTTATAATCATTGTGTGTATGCCTTGATCATAAAAGTATGTCTAAGTATGAGTCACGTAAGGTAATTTCTTGATAAATAAAAAGGCCAAGGGATATTCCGAAGTGTAACATGTTTAAAGGGAAAATAATACCAACAATCGTCTAGAAATGTGTGTCACGACAAATAATCAAAGGAATCAAAAATTCCTAAGTGTGAAAGTAAAATACTGAAAGTGCGTATTTGACACCGCTATCTGATTGAACCTTTCTTTGACTTTCTTGCCAAAAATATTCTGTTAGTGTTAAGTATAGGATGTAAATTTAAAAGTATTGTATAAGTTTAAATTTTGTTCAAAATTTTATTTTATTTTATTTTACTTTAATTTATTTTATTTTATTTAGGAAAAAGGTCAAACTTACTGAGGATGCATTCTTAGTTGAACAAACAAACATTGCGTGAAAATCTTGTTGTTAGTGTAAATAAATTGTGCATAGTTTGTTTCCGTTACACGAAAAAGTTGAAAAAGTTGAATTTTATTCAAAGATTTTCAAAATTTTCATTTAGATTCGAAATTAAGAGAAATTCGATTTAACATTCGAAAATGTCAGTAACTTCGAATTTAAGACAAGTTCGAACATGGTTAGTATATATAGGTCAACAGTGCACATTCATTGTCACCTACCTTCGAGTTTAGATCTTCGAACTTATACTGTGTGCGATTTCGAATTTATTGTTCGAACTTACCGATTTCGAATTTTTCACTATTTGTTGAAGTTTTGTTCCTTTGTGTTCGATTCTACAAACAAATGTAGGTATAAACATCATTGTTGTACAAGATTTCGGTAGTTTAGGACTCAATTTTAGCAAAAATCGACTAAATTTGAGGTTTTAAGGGTTTTGAACTTTCTGATTCAAAAACAAAGTTTAACCGGTGAAACTTCAAATAAGTGACATATATCTTCGATTAGAACCTACTAGGACTAGTGAATGTTATTTTCTAAGTCTAATATGGTTTAAATCTTGGATTTTGTGTTTGAAAGTGCCGACTTCGAGTTTGTTCATATATTTCGAATTTGTCAGTAAATTCGAACATGTCAGCAAACTCGAATTCAAGTCAAATTCGAACATGTCATTCGATTTTATTATCAAAATAGAAATGTTTGCATAATTTTAAAATTCAATCTTGTTGAAATTCAAATGTGTTGGATTTTGAACCTTGTAAGTTCAAAATAAAATAAATTTTAATTTAATCAAGGTTCATTTTTATTAGTATTCGTTTCTAATATATGTTACTGTTTATTGTGCAGATATGGGAGCAAGAGCTTTCTTTCAAAAGCATAATATGGTCGTTTTGCCGAATCATGAGCTTCCTGAAGCTCAGGCGTTTCGACAGATGGTGGATTTCCTGGCTAATTCCAGGGTGTCGTATGCCCTTTCTCACAATGTGCAGATCGTACTGCCTTATGTCAGACAATTTTGGGATCACCTGCAAGTTGATTGTACGGTGACGCCGACGGTGTTGTGGACTAGAATCGACGGGCAACCCCTTGTATTTTCTGCAGATATGCTTCGAAGAGTTTTGCAGCTGGGATCAGTCGAACAGGAAGCTGGGCCTATTGACTTCCCTTTAGAAGTAAGGCAAGCAGCCTATTTAAGGATGGGGTATGGCCTGGATATAGCTAAGGCATCATACATGAAGAGTGGTCTCATAGGATAATGGAGGTACTTGGCACATGTCTTTATGGTGTGCTTTGCACCAAAGAAGGCAGGATTTAATTATATCGTGTCAAAGATGCAATCGTCGATGATCGCATTGGTTTACAATAAGAACTTCAGCTACTCCAAGATGTTCTTTGCGGAGTTTGTTCATCAAATAACTGCTCCAGCAAGAGAAAGGTTTCTGATGTATCCGAGGTTTGTAATGATGCTGATATGCCATTTTTTTTTCCAAACTTGCCGCAGCTGGACGATATTCAGAGTGTCACTGTTATTGATAAGCGAATTTTTGCTGATTGTAAATCGCACAACGCCCGTAAGGGTGACGTGGTTAGACCACTGGATGCACCTCTTTTTGGTGCCATGGTAAATCCAGATTTTGAAGCCCCAGAAGGTGCGAATTTATAGCAAGTACAACCACAGCCACAACAGCATCAACAGCAACGTCAACGTCCTCCAGTACAAAGAAGGAGGCCTAGAGCTCAAGATAGATCTACTCAGGAATCAAGGCCAAGCACTAGCAGGATACAAGAGTCGGTAGAAGCAGGTCCGTCATCGGACGCTGCGGGTCCTTCTGGTGTGCCACCAGTAATTGATCCATGAGTGGAGACTTTGGAAGAAATCTGGGCACAGGGGGCTCAGACCCAAGAAGAGATTACAACTGAGCTAGTGGATCCAATCTTAGAGCCTCCAGCTACTTTCGAAGATCTTATGCGCGAAATAGATGAATATGAGCCAGAGGTCGAGGGTCAAGCAGTGACCACCTCTGAGTAGTCATCAGAAGAAGTTGAAGAGATAGAGGCTGAGGCAGCAGCAGTAGAGACGGAAGATCCGACTATCAGAATAGGCAGATATGGATCCAGAATTGTGGTTAGTGATCGAGAGGCAGAGAAAAGAGCAGCTAGAGATTCAGATGATGACGATTCCGATTTTGAAGTTGAAGATACTGCTCCATTAGTGCCTAGGCAAAGGGCCAAAAGGCATAGGTTTATGCAGGGAGCTTCGTCTGCTTCCGTTTCAGAGCCTGAAATTCCATCCACGCAACCATCCGCTCAGCCATCCGTTCAACCATCTGTTCAACCACCAATCACCCCGTCACCTATCACATCAAGTCCATCCACTTCATCCACCTTCACAGACAACCAACGATTTTCAGAGCTCTGAAGCAAAGTGGACTTCCAGACTGTCCAAATCTTCCAACTCACAAAAGCAGTCAGCAAGCTTCAAGAGCATAATGCAAAAATTGATAAAGAAAATATTGAATTGAAGACATTTGTCGTTGATCAGGCTGCTAAGCTCAGAACCATGTGGTCCCTCCTCGAGCAGCTAATGAAAAATCTTAAGGCTCAGGGGGAGACCAGTTGCAGAGATGTTGAAGAGTTGAGAAGAGTAGATGACGACGGAAATGATCTCGATGCACAAAAAGATAGTGAGCCAGTAGATTTTTCTTCTGCTCAGCATGCTGAAGTTCAGGGGGAGCCGAGTCAGTCAGGAGTTGAAGGAGGTGAGGCTAGTTCCTCAAAGGCCATTGAGAGCGAGATGATTGACGCTCTAATGGATATTGAGGAAGAAGAGATAGAGTTTGATTTTGAAGATGATAATGAAGAGTTGGAGGATGGAGAGTTCGTGCCAGAGGACATAGCTGTTTGGAAATCAGATGATGAAGTGATAGAAGAAGAAGACGACAATGTCGATGAGGTGATCGTAAACTCACAGCCTATCACTGAGATTTATGTGCAAAACAATCACAATGTGATTGATATCGATGAGATCAAGCTGGCCTCAGTAGAAGACTCTGAACTAGAGGAAGCTGAGAGAGAACCATCTAGGGCTGAACTACAGAATATATGGTTCCGAAAGGAAGAAAAGAGGGCAGAGCCTAAGATGAAGAGAAGAATGAGAGTACCGGGCTCCGAGAATCTATCAGGTGGGATTATAAGCTGGTTCTTCGACAGAGAACTGCAGCTCTTTATACTGAAAAGAAGAGATGGACTTCAATACCTCAGGCGGACGCTCAGAGTATTTAATACATTGCCGAAGGTTGAAGTAAAGGAGTTGGCGTGGAAAGAGTTAATCAATATCGGTGAGGATCCTTATGCTGACGTTATAGCCAAGATTATCAGAAAGGAAGGCCGATCCGGAAAATTTGAAAGACTCAAGCCTACGACCGTAAAGAGAGTGGAAGATGAAACAAGGATTGATCCACATACAGGTAGGCCATGGGCCAGAATGGTGTACAAGCCTGTAAAGTGTTTGAAGAAAGTGCCCATGAAGACGATGCCACAAGATATTCTAAGTAACATGAAGTGGTGGTATGTAGATAATGAAACTGTTGAAGCCGTGATGGAAGATACTCAAGACAAAGTTATTTTGCGAGTGTATAATCCATTACATCTAATAAATCTATCAAAGGACGACCTAAAGAAGCTACACGATCAGCCTATCTTCTTTCACGAAGGATGGAGATCTGAAGCTAGGAAGTTCCAGAAGAGAGTTAGAATATGTATAGATATAGGTCTATATGCCGGTAGTAGTTTATATGATTCAAGTAGCTAGACAAAACGTAAATAGTTAGAAGTTATCGTCAAGGGGGAGTCTGTTAGTACATCTTGTGTGACGATAGCAGTCTAAGTTTAGAAACAGCATTTTGTGTAAGTCAAGTTACTTGGTATTGAATATTAACAAGGGTTTGATATATGTTTGATTATGCATGTTTGATATTGATTGTTTGTATGTTTGAATTTGGTGTATTGTATTACAGGAAGTTCAAACATAAATTCAAAGATAAATTCAAACATAAGATAAAACATAAGTTCAAACATAAGTTTGAAAGGTGAGATTCGAATTTAGGTTAAATTCGAATTTGTTATTGAGGACAAATTCGAATAGGCCTTGGGCAAGATTCGAATTTGTCCTAGACAAACTCGAATCTGTCAGTATAATTAAGGGTTAATTTAATTAATTATCAGACTTTTGCAGAATTTGTCAGACGATTAGCAGAAGGCCATCTCGAACTTGATTGCAACCAGAGAGTTTCGTGAGGAGAGAATCATCGTGTAGGGGCGTTCTAAGTTCTTCGTCTATCACCGTGGTAGTCTCCGTGTTTTGGTGTGTGTGATATATCCGTCAAGCTGCTAACGAGGATTCCACACTCGTTGGTAGGTGTCGCGTCGAGATAGATCCGTAGTGTGCGGACCTTACAAAGAGCACCTACGGCGGTCATGTGAGACAGACGCTTTCCGATTCTGTGTTTCAGTCGGTTGTGTAGAAATTCAACGTTGTCCACATCTATGAAGTCCAAGTCATTTTCGTAGAATTCCTCCCTTGTGTCATCTTCTCTCTCTACCTGAAAGGCAGGATAGTATACTTTCGCTCTTCTTCACATTACGATGTTGAGGAGTTTCTTTATCTTAGACTTGGAGACTTTGGACCTCCTTTCCCTGAGCATCAATTGGTTGTACTCGACCTGTTCAACTTTGGATACGTTTGTATGTCCCATGAGTAAGCACTTGCTGTAAGACTCAGGCTTTTTCCTAAACACCATTTTGAATCGTTCTTCCAGAAACGGATTTTGGAACTGCTCAGGAGGAAACTTTAGTAAGAATTCTTTAAGGCCCTGAACGGGGGTTTCTTCTATCTCTGATGATTTGGCTTCTAGTAATTTGAAAATTTCCCCCCGCCGTTCTTGTCTTAATTCCTCTTTTAACTCAGGTGGCAGAGTGTGTACCTCACCTTTCGAATACCAATCCACCCAATATAGATCACTTCTGTCATAAACACCGGGTTTTGTAGGAGGCTCATCAAATCTGTGAACACGCCTGGTTTCTGAGGGACCTGGCTCTATGATTTGCACTTGGGGTACAGGTTGGACTGAGGGAGGACTTTGAGATTTGGGAGGGCTTTGGATTATCTGGGATTCTTGTTGTGAAGCTGGGGCGGAGAGTTTAGGAATTCAAATGAAGATGAGGATCTTTGAGGTGATTCGGGCTCAGGCTTTGGGATGATTAAGGGTTGGTTGTCATCAGTATCGGAGTCTGAGTCAGACACCAATATGATTTCAACCTTTTCGTGAAAGGGTTCGAACTTAACCATGGCTGTCGTTGGATCCAATGGAGCTGGACCTTCAAACATGGGTTCGTCTTCTATCATCATGTACTCCTGAGTCTCGTGCATCTTATCCCCTGACCCCTGAATATCTGTTCTTTCTGGTACTGCTCCCCCTTGAATCAACATGAAGTCCTCAGACTGAGTCTTTTGACGCTTCTCCCCTTCATGGCGATCAGGGTCGTCCTGATCATCATGTTTCCTCTTTTGGGACTCAGCCTGTGGACGACACTGGAGTTTGATAACTGCAGACTCAAGACGGTCCATGCGGGAGTTGAGTTGCTCCTGGACTTGAAGGATTACACAGTTTTGCGCATCTATTTTGTCTGTTAGCTCTCGAATCATCATTTGGACTGATCGAGTCCCTGGTGGAGGCACATCCTCAGTAGCAACACCCTTACCCTTAATTAATGATAGAAGAGCAGTATGTCGTTCCTCGGCAGCCTCCTTCTGGGCATCCAGGGCTGCCTGGGTAACAACACCGGCAGCACGTAGAGCTACCGTTAACATCTCTATGTTGATTTGGAGATGGCCTGAAGTGTATGGCATAGATGAAGCCACTCCAGGTCTTCCTTCTGTCATCTCTGGCTCCACAATTGGATGCGCAGATCCAGAAGTTTGAGGAGCCGCCACGGAGGCAGCTCGTTGATGGGACGCCACGAAGGCGTCGTGCGATGTGTGTCCGGCTGATGGGGTTGTGGTAACCCTCGGATGTTATTTCAATCCCTCTTACAACAGAGACGGTTTATCAGAATCTGCCGTCTCTGCTGCCTCATCTTCTCCTCCCTCCTTGACTCTCACAATCTCCCGCTCACCGAGACCCATTGATTATTCAACTTCCATCACTTCTCCCTCTTCCTCACTCACTCTAACCTCACCCTCGGACTGGGTAGGCTCCATCGAATCTGACCGAGCCTCATCCAGATAGAACTCTCTAAAATATGCCCTAACTCTATCAGATTGCACTACCCTTTGAAGAAGGGACAGTTGGATTGTTATTACCAGTACAAAAGGAGCCGCTTTTGGTAGATTGAGCTTTTGGATGGCAACCGTCGGCTATACATCGGCCTCTGGACGTTCATGAATGTCGTCGTCGTTGTCCATGGCATATTGAATGATTAATTGTAGCAAAAAATGGAGAGGGATGTATTTTCGTCCGCGTTTGGTGCCCCTCTCCAGGTGAACTCATCTCAATGCCTCGAACAGGAATGCCGCGTAATCAAAGTGTCTGTCGTAAGCAAAGGCAGCGAACATTTCTAGGACATGAGTTGATGCTGACTCGTGTCCAGCATGCTTGGCGGTGAAGCACTTATTGATGACGTCAAAAAGAAGTCTACAGTGAGCCTGAAGATTCTTGGTTCTGAAGTCCGATGGTTTGGTGAGCGGACCGTCGTAACCCAAGGATTTCATTAAGGGTTTCGAGGAGGGAAGAAATGGGGGCAAACTGAAGGTGATGCATTGAGTAGGTCTCAGCGGGTAGGTGTAGGATATGGCGTATGGCGGCGGTGGTTATTTTGACTGGGACACAGTCTATGGGGGAGGTGAAGTGTGTTTCGGCATCGACGACAAATTTTTACCGATGCCAGAATTGTTGTAGGTAGATTTGTGGTACAGAAATGGCTGCGGAAAGGGAGTAGTAGATTGTGTGGTTTGTAAGGATGTCAAAGGCTAGTGTTTCGGTTTCGCAGCTAAGAATTGATACATCAAGCTACCAATTGTGTGGCATGAACTCAATGAATTCAGCTTGGGGAAGAATGGATTCTTCGGGTAATTGGGCGTTATTGTTGGGAAGGGGAGAATGGGGTACAATAATTGCGACTGCAGGTTCCATGATTCCTGTAAAGGTGCGTCAAAGTTAGAACGAAAGACTCTACATGAAAAGACAATGATATTAAGTCTGGATAAGTGTGAAATAGAAATTGTCTCATCTGTTTAAAGCATTGGGTCTTTATTACTAGAATGGAATTCTACTGAATAAAGTCCAAAATCAATCATTAAGAGACCAATGTTAGAACAGACATTTTCACTGAAACACTGATCCTAACTCTAACCAATGGTGCAACGGGCTGAAAATCGTTTGGGTTTTTTTCGATTGATAATTAAAATGCAAAAATGGAAAAAATTAAAAAATATGCTAAGTGTTGGATTTCGGATGAACAGTACCACCGAATTCGGATCCAGTTGAAATCCGGATGATGAATGATAATGGCATGTGATGGTCCGAATTCGGATGATGATGTGAATTCGGATGGGGACCGAAATAGAGTGATGCATGCAATGAGAAGGAACGGCCCGACTTCGGATGGAATCCATAATTCGGATGGGGACCGTATTCGGATATCATCCGACTTCGGATGTATAGTGCATGAGTTATAAAACTTAGGAAAATAATGAAAATTTTGAACATACTTTGAAGGACCGAATTCGGATGCACAGTGACCGAATTCAGATGCACAGTTGTAAAATTTTTTGAAATTCTTCTAAGGGACACATCCGAATTCAGGGCTTGGTCCGAATTCGGAAGGTCCGAAGTGCAGTAGTTCATTTAATTTGTTCATGCAGCATGCAACGTGAACAGTTCTAAATTTGATAAAAATGCATGAAATTGAAGATCCTAGACTAAAAACAGGTAAGGAACATTTTATTCAACTACAACTAACTAAAGAAAGTAGATTTAGAGTCCTAAAAATGTGAAAAACCGAAAAAACAAACTAAGAAGAATATGAGAATCAAATAGACAATATAGGAAGTTATATGCTGAAATAAAGGTAGAAAAGTGTTACCTGAGAGTGCCGAACTCGAAATATGCAAGAAAAACGAACGAAAATGATGATCTGGAAAGCTTGAAATTCGAAAATGGAGGATGGGCGGTGGTGGTGTTCGTCGGAGAAGAGAGAAAAAGAAGAAGGAGGTTTGAAATTTCTTGAGGATGAAGGAATAGTGAGGTTTGACCGTTGACACGCCCTATTTAAAGGGAGCAGGTCGGGTCGGATTCTCAGGATCCGCGCTCAAAAGCATCTGGGCCGCTGGATTTCTTCCTCAAAACAAAAAAAATTGGGCCTTGAATTATTTTTAATAATCAAACATTTTTAAACAACAAAAAAAAATTTGGCCCAATAAAACACATCTTTTTGAATTTTTCATTGAAACAAAAAGAAAGCAATTGTAAAATAAAATATTTTTTGTAATTTTTCTTTTAACAATTAAGTTATGACAAAATAAAATAAGATAAAATGTTTTTGGCTTTTTTTTTTTTTTTGACAAATTTAAACAAATAAAATAAAATCTTTTTGTGATTTTCTGATCGATTAAAGTAAACCTAAAAATTTAAAAATTAACCAATCTATGATTTAAAATTTTGAAATAAGAGAAGATAAATAGAACATAAATTATAAAATTAACATCCTAACTATACTACCCCTCAAATAAACACCTATTCACTTCTTTTTCTTTTACAGATTAATTCCTTGAACTTATTTAGCCATAAAGATACAGACAAACCTGGATTAAATTTGCGTCCCACTCAGTGATGAACAATTCACACAACAATTTGTCAGGATCATTAATTATTAAATATGTACATAGATAAGGAAATATTGAATTTTAATTTTGTGACATAATCCTTAAATTTAAATAACAAATATTTTCTAAAATGAAGGAATTTCAAACATGATGGTTTGAAATAGAATTATTTTAGACAATATCTGACATTTAACTAGAAGGTGGATTCAACATGCCGATATGGATACTAAAAAGTGAAAACGAGGTTCGTCTAAAGCTTTAGTAAAGATATCCGCAAGTTGATATTCCGTGCCAACAAAATACAACTCAATTGTTCCCTTTTCTACATGATCTTTAATTAAATGATACCTGATATCTATATGTTTTGTTCGAGAGTGCTGCACGGGATTGCAAGAGATGGCAATTTCACTTCGAGAATCGCAGTAAATTGGGATATTGGTGAGTGAGAATCCATAATCGCGTAATTGCCTTCTCATCCACAGCACTTGAGAGCAACAGCTTGCAGCTGCTACATACTCAGCTTCAGCTGTGGATGTTGAAATACAATTATGCTTTTTGGAGGACCAACTCACCGGTCTGTCTCCCAAGAACTGTATTCCTCCGGATGTGCTTTTCCTGTCAACTCTACAACCTGCAAAATCAGCATCTGAAAAGGCAGTAAGATCAAAATCGGTTTCCTTTGGATACCAGAGACCAAGATCGGGTGTACCCTTAAGATAACGAAAAATGCGTTTTACCGCAGTTAGGTGTGATTCTTTCGGGTCGGCCTGAAAACGAGCACAAAGACATGTTGAAAACATTATGTCAGGTCTACTAGCAGTCAGATACAGTAAGGATCCTATCATCCCTCTGTAAGTTGTATTATCGACACTTTTCCCAGAAGGATCGGTGTCTAACTTACAGTTGGAGGCCATGGGAGTTGCGATACTCGTGCAAGAGTCTAACTTATACTTCTTGAGAATATCAAGAGTATGTTTCGACTGGTTCAAAAAAATCCCATTTTCAAGTTGTTTGACTTGTAATCCAAGGAAAAAATTCATTTCCCCCATCATACTCATCTCGAACCTGGACTCCATTAGGGCTGAAAAATCCTTACAAAAATTACTGTCAGTAGATCCAAATATAATGTCGTCGACATATATTTGTACTAGCAGTATATGTGGGCCTTCCTTTTTCTTGAACAAAGTTGTGTCCACCACACCTTTACTGAAACCAGCAGAGATAAGAAAATTAGAGAGACTATCATACCATGCGCGAGGTGCTTGTTTTAAACCATAGAGGGCTTTGTCTAGGACATAAACATGGTCAGGTTTATTTGCGTCAACAAATCCTTGTGGTTGTTCAACGTACACCTCTTCGTTAAGTTCACTGTTAAGAAAGGCTGTCTTGACGTCCATCTGGTACACTTTGAAGTCTTTGTGTGCCGCGTATGCCAAGAAGATTCAGATTGCTTCGATCCGTGCAACTGGAGCGAAGGTCTCTTCTCAATCTATCACTTCTTGTTATTGGTAGCCTTTTGCAACAAGTCTCGCTTTGTTCTATATCACAATGCCGTTTTTTATCTCGTTTGTTCTTATAGATCCACTTTGTTCCGATAACTGTTCGGTCTATTGGCTTGGGAACTAACCACCATACTCTGAGCTGTTCAAACTGGTTGAGCTCTTCTTGCATTGCAACTATCCAGTCTTGGTCTTTTAGGGCTTCATCCACACAGGCTGGCTCTATCATACTAAGGAATGATGGCGAAGAGAAATTCATTAGCAGACGCCCTACGTGTTTGGACACCAGTTGAGACATCACAAATGATCTGATCGGTTGGGTGACTTCGGGTCCATTTAGTCTCGTGCGGAAGGGGTGCTCGGGATGGAATCTCAGTGGTTATAGTGGGGATGGATGATGATTCATGGTCAATGGTTTCTAGTGATGGTACCACTGGCTCCGGTTCGAGTTCTGAATGTTCAGATGAAGGAAGGATGTTAGGCATTATATGCGAGGGTATTTCAGGAGTAGATTCAACTGCGGATATATCAGTGGATGATGTTGATGGATGAGGGTATGATGTGAATGAAGATGATAGGATAAAATTTGGGGTGCAGTTGAATTGTTGGATGGATTACCTACATCAGACACATTAGCGTTAGGACCGAAAAATTCTACGTAAAACGGATCAAATGAGTTAACTAAATCGGAAGATGAAAAAGAAGTAGAGTGAGTAGAAGAGTCTCCAGGCATTTGTGTAATGCGTGGTCCTGTATGATCAACTTTGGGTGCCAGATCAGCCAACTCATCAAATGTGACATGCACACTTTCATTGACTGTCCTGGTTCGGGTATTGAATGCAAGATAAGCCTTCGAGTTGGATGAGTATCCAATGAAGATCGCTTCATCCGCTTTTTCGTTGAATTTCCGGAGGTTCTCTTTATCATTAAGCACATAGCACCTGCAACCAAATACACGGAAGTACTTGATAAAAGGTACTTTATTCAGGAAGAGTTGACAAGGAGTTTTATTGAAGCGCTTATAGATTATGGAGCGATACTGTGTATAGCTAGCTGTTGACACGGCTTCGGCCTACAAGAATGGAGGTAGCTTCGAATAAGTTAGCATTGTACGGGCGGCTTCCACAAGGGTACGATTACGCCTTTCTACGACTCCATTTTGTTGAGGTGTTCAAGCAGCAGAATATTGATGCTGAATACCTTTGGATCGAAGGAAGCCCACAACTACAGAATTCTTGAACTCCGTGCCATTGTCAGATCTGATTGATTGAACGGACAGTTGCTGTTGGGTTTCGACACTCTTTACAAAATCTATGATTTCTTGAGCAGTCTCATCCTTGGATCGCAAGAACTTAACTCAGGTATAACGTGAGTAATCATCAACGATAACCAACACATATCGCTTCCCATTTATACTTTGGGTCCGCATCGGTTCGCATAAATCCATGTGAAGTAACTCCAACACTCTCTTCGTTGATGGTTCGGGTTTTGGTTTGTGAGACGATCGTTTCATCTTTCCCTTCTCACAAGCTCCACAAAGATGGTCTTTTTCATATCGTAATTCTGAGAGAGCTTTAACCAGTTGTTTCGCAGCCAGCTTGTTGATATTGTCAAAATTTAAGTGGGATAACCTTCTATACCACAACCAAGAGTCTTTTGAAGAGGCTTTTGATAATAGGCAAATGCTATCCTTAACCATGAGCTTAGCTACGTGTATGGTGTAAAGGTTAGAGTTGTGGGAACCGGATAAGATTTCTTTGCCATCCATACTCTTTACACTACAGTTCTTAGCCCTAAATGTTACTTCTAATCGTTTATCGCAGAGCTGTCCTATGCTAAATAGATTATGTGATAATCCCTCAACATGGTCAACGTCCTTGATGACTAGATTATTTAAGACTAAGTCCCCGTATCCTTTTATATGAGCCTGATGGTTGTTCCCGAATTTTACCGTCCCACAATATTGTTCAACAACGTTGGATAGCAATTCTCTTCTCAGTCATACGCTTGGAGCAACCCGAATCCATATACCAGATGGATTTAGCCTGAAAAACAAATAAATTCATATAATGAAAATTTATAGGCATTCAAACACATCCATCTTTTATTGACAATCAAACCGTGTTCTGAACCGAGATGTTCAGAAAACATGATGAAATAAGACCGGGTCCCGAGCTGTGTGCACAGAAGCCAAACGTGTCGGTTTAAGCACAACCGACAAGCAGAATGTTGGGAAATATTCTAAATAGTTCAAAATGTTAGTTTAGATTTCTCAAACTGTTAGTAGATTTTTTGTGTAAGTACAAAGTTCATGCTGTTAGTTGAAGAAGTTCGAGCTGCTAGTGTAAAAGTTCAAGCTGCTAGAGTAAAATCATTCAAGCTGCTCTGTTCAAACTGCTCAGTAATTCAAGCTGCTCAACAGTTTTATAAACAGGAAGTGCTGATATTTAGGAAGAGATATTTACAAGAAGATTCCAGCATATCTACTATCAGAGAAGTCAGAGTCCTTCAAGGAAACAAATCAGAAAGCATTATAAATACATAGAATATGTTTTTCTATTGTAACAAGTTTCTGCACATTCAAGTTTGTAATTGCTTCTTGTTTAAGTTTTCATAAGCCTCTAAGGTGGTAAGACCCTAAGAACAATCTGTGTTCTTCGTCTAATCAAATAGATTAGAGGTGATTGTAATCATTGTGTTAAGCAATACAAGCAATTTTGTTTATTCAAGAATCTTTATTTGTTACTGATTCTGAAAGTTTTTCTTAAAACTATTAAGTGTTATTCCGCAAACTTCTTAATTGGACTTTGATTCAATACAAGATTATTGGTTGATACTCTGAACAATTCAAACCAGTTAATCTTAGGTAGTAACATTCTGATCCTGACAAGTGGTATCAGAGCCACAGGTCGTTCTTTGTTTTTCAAAGCCAGAAGCTTTCTTTTAAAATTCTAAATTTTCTGCAATGGAATTTGAAAATAGCAGTAGTGGATCTGGGCAAGGACTCAAAGTGCCTATGCTCAAGCCCACTGAGTTTGAGATGTGGAAACTCAGGATTCAACAGCATATTCAATTCATTGATTATGCCATATGGGAAGCTGTTGAATTTCCTCCTGCAGTTGATCCTGAAGTTGATGCTAATGGCAAACCTATGAAAACTCCTCCAAAAACTGAACTTGAAAGAAAGGCTAGAATGAATGAAGTGAAAGCTCTTATACTTCTACAAATAGCCATTCCTAATGCTTATCAACATCAGTTTAAAAAGTTTTATACTGCTCATTCTCTTTGGATTGCTTTAGAGAAAAGATTTGCTGGTGGCAAGAATGAAAACCTTACTCAAATCTTTGACGGGTTCAACAAACTGATAAGTGAATTGGAGAGTGCAAAAGTCAGCCTGGATCAAGATGAAGTCAACAGAAAATTCCTGAGATCTCTTGGTGAAGAGTGGACAGTCTATGTTCCTCAATGGAGAACAAAAGACACTCTTGATGAAATAGAGCTGGATGATCTGTACAACAGTCTGAGAGTGTTTGAGACTGAGATTGACACTAAAAAGAAATCTTTTTCTTATAATCACAACACAGCTCTCCTGTCATCTGAAAAATCTAATTGCAGTGATTCCTTTTCAGGTGGTGATGGTAACTCTACTGAAGCTCACTATGAAGCTTTTGTTGCCAATGATGGACTGTTTGCTCTAAATGCTGAAGATCTAGAACAGATTCATCCAGATGACCTAGAAGAGATGGATCTGAAATGGCAACATGCAATGCTGACCATGAGGGCCAAAAGGTTTCTGAAAAGAACTGGAAAATCCAACTTTCAAGCCAGAACAGAAGGCAAACCAGCCTTTGATAAGTCAAAAGTTGAGTGTTTTAAATGTCACAAGCTTGGCCACTTTGCCAGAGAATGCAGATCTCAAGGTCAACAGCCATCAAGACCTCAGCAGACTAATCAGGCTTCATCATCACAAGCACTTGTCTCTTATGAAGACAATGTGTTTGACTGGAGTGATCAGACAGAGGAAGAGTTTCAAAATCAAGCTCTAATGGCAGAAACATCAAATGTCACCTCCACTGAACTACCATCTGAGGTAAATTCTAAACTCTGCTCTCAAACATGCAAAAATATGGTTAAAAAGTACAGAGATCATAATGAGAGCATGTGTAAAACTCTAGCTAAGATTGAAGAAAGGAGATATGAATACATGCAGGCCATAGAAGATCTTGAAAAACAGATCAATGTCTATAAGGATAATGAGATTCAAATGGGACATGATAGAACATATCTTGAGTGGGAGAAAAAGGAGCTGAACAAGAAAATAGAATCCCTAAATAAAAAATTAGATGAGACTGAACAAAAGGTGTTAGAGGCTAATAAGAAACTTGAATCTGTCAATATAGATCTAGGAAATTTCAAATTGGCAAATCAAAAGCTAGAACACCTAATGGAAGTCCAATTTAAAGATAAGGTAAAATCTCAGCTCAATCCCAAAGAAGGTGTAGGATATAGAGCCACTCCACCTCCATACAACAACAAATACATTCAATTAATGAGTGAAGTTGCTGATAGGCTTGTTAATGAACCATTAGATGAGTCTATGACCACTTTAGATCCTGTCCTTGAAATCAGTCCTGAATCTAAAGAAGATCAAATTAAAACTGAAGACTGTGAGTGCAAAGAAGCTAAGAAAGGACACAAAACAATAAGTGCACCTATAGCAGCCCCAAACGTCAGTAAGAAAGGAAAAGAAAAGATGAGTGAATACGATGTTACTCCCCAGGTTTTTGTACCTTCTAACTGTAACACTGCACCTTCATCAAAAGGTAATAAAAGGGGTATAAATGTTCCAATCTGCACATGCCAAAAGCATGGTGTCCAAAAGTTTCCCAAACAACAGTAGGTAAGGGGAAATCAAAGGAACAAGAACCAGATATTATCCAATAAAACTGGTTCTCCAATCCAAACAGTCAAAAAATGCTTCCATTGTGGCAGGAAAAACCACTTGGCCAGGGATTGTTTTTATAAACCATCTGTTGCAAAACAGACTGTGATTCATAAAAGGACAAATTCTCAAAATTCAAAAAATTCAAAGGCCAAACTTCCTACTGGATCAGTTCCAAAGGCCAAACTTCCTACTGTGATTCATTAATAAGAAATAGTCCACACATCAAAAACAAGTTTTAGCTAAACCAAAATTAAATTTTAAACAGATATGGTGTGTTAAAGGTAAAAACTCAGGAGAACCTGTTGATACAAATGTTGAAACTGTCAAGTCTAAAGTTGAGACTGCTAGTGTAAATTCTCAAGCTGTTAGCACTACAGACTCAGTTCATAGGCTCAAAATTGGGACTGATAATGGATCATCTGAGACTGCTATTGAAAAGGATGGACAAAACACCTGGATACCTCATGTTATAACTAAGTACTTTCCATAAAATCTATCAGTGGATCTCACTAAGTATAAGAAATCAAAGACAGTGTTTAGTTATGTTAATGCACAACGACAACCCAAAACCAACTTGGTTTGGGTTTACTCCACTACTAACTAAGCTTTTATTTGTGCAGGGCAACCACAGGTCACCACATAAAACACGATGGCATTTGGACAGTGGATGCTCTAGGCACATGACAGGCAATTCTGAGTGCTTGTCAAATTTCAAAGGCTTTGATGGAGGGTTTGTTGCATTTGGAGGAAACTCCAAAGGAGGTAAGGTTACACGTAAAGGTACTGTTAATGCAGGCAATATGATTTTCAATGATGTTTTATATGCTGAACAACTTAAGTATAACTTATTGAGTGTGTCTCAAATGTGTGACAAACAAAATATTGTTTTGTTTACAGATTCTGAGTGCATTGTTCTTTCAAAGGATTTTACAATTCCTGAAAATCTTGTTTTACTAAGAACACCAAGAAAGGACAATGTATACTGTTTGGACACCGCACTTTTATCCAAATCAAGTACTTTAAGCTGTTTGTTATCCAAAGCATCATCTAATGAGTCTGCTCTTTGGCACAGAAGGATGTGTCACATGAACTTCAAATCTATGAATGTTTTAGTCAAAAAGAACTTGGTCAGAGGTTTACCACACAAGGAGTTCATATGTGATGATCATTGTGTAGCATGTCTTAAAGGCAAGCAACACAAAACTTCTCATAAGGCCAAAAAAGTAAATTCAATCTCATCTGCTCTTCATCTGATTCATATGGATCTATCTGGTCCAACATCTGTTTTGAGTTTGAATAAAAGGGCTTACTGTTTAGTCATTGTTGATGATTTCACCAGATTTACTTGGGTTACTTTCTTAGTTCTAAAAATGAAACTGCTGAGTTAAGTCATTTATTCTTAAGATAGAAAACCAATCCAACTCAAAAGTTAAGGTGATAAGATCAGACAATGGAACTGAGTTTAAAAACCATACCCTAAACAGCTTTTGTGAGTCCAAAGGTATTGCTAGGCAATATAGTGCACCAAGAACACCACAGCAAAATGGTGTAGCTGAAAGAAAGAACAGAACATTAATTGAGGCTGCTAGAACCATGTTAGCTGATTCAAAACTGCCAATGACCTTTTGGGCAGAAGCAGTCAATACAGCCTGTTATGTTCTAAATAGGGTTCAGGTTGTTCAATCACAAGGGAAAATTCCATATGAGTTATTCAATAATAGACTACCCTTAATAGCCTTTTTCAAGTCTTTTGGCTGTCCATGTACCATTCTTCACACTAAGACTCACTTAGGAAAGTTTGAAAGTAAGGTTGAAGAAGGTTTCTTTGTAGGATACTCAAATCAAAGCAAAGCCTATAGAGTATATAACAGTGTGTCTAAAACCATTGAAGAAAGTGCCAATGTTGAATTTAATGAAAATACCGCAAATGTCAAAGGAACTGGTCCTGATTGGTTGTTTGATTTAGATTCACTAACAAATTCTCTAAGCTTTGTTGAGTATACTGTAGAATCTGATGAAAACAGGATTGAAGCTGTCAACACAAATTCTCATGCTGGTAGCACAAATGATCAAGCTGTTGGCACAAAGTTTCAAACTGCTGCAGATTCACATAAATGGTATGAGTATACAGTTATACCACTTCTGTCTTATGACCCTCCAGGGGTTCTGAATGATCAACATGAGTCAAATCCAGATAATGAAGTGCAAATCCCAAGTCCTGAGAGAACAACTCCAACACAAAGGGAAATAGTCCCAGATTCAAGTCAAGCTGTTTCAGAAGCTGAACCATCAACTGGTCCTGATGGAGATCATACAAATCTTGGAACCACTTTCCAGACAGATAGAGAGCCTACACTCAGGGTCCACAAGTATCATCCTCTCAATCAGATAATGGGTGATCCATGCACACCTGTGCAAACAAGGACAATGGTACACAAGGAGTCTACTGTTGTTGAACCAGCAGTTCCTGAATTTAGTCTAGCTGCATTTGAACATGTCTGTTTCATGTCACAGCTAGAACCTAAAAAGGCATCAGAAGCTTTGAAAGATTCCTCTTGGATTGAGGCAATGCAGGAAGAGCTTCTACAATTCAAGATTCAGAATGTATGGGCACTAGATGATCTTCCTAAAGGAAAGAGAGTCATTGGTACAAGATGGGTTTTAAGAAACAAGAACGATGACAGAGGGATAGTCATCAAGAATAAAGCAAGACTAGTAGCACAAGGGTACACTCAAGAGGAAGGAATAGACTATGATGATGTCTTTGCTCCAGTGGCAAGAATTGAAGCCATCAGACTGTTCCTAGCTTATGCAAGCTTTATAGGGTTCAAAGTGTATCAAATGGATGTGAAGTCTGCTTTTCTGTATGGCACAATTGAAGAAGAGGTATATGTGTTTCAACCTCCTGGATTTGAGGACTACAAGTATCCAGACAGAATCTACAAACTAGACAAGGCCCTCTATGGTCTCCACCAAGCACCTAGAGCATGGTATGACACATTGTCATCATACCTTCTACAACATGGATTCAAGAGAGGTACTCTGGACAAAACATTATTCACAAAGTCCATCAAATCTGAGATCCTGCTTGTACAGATATATGTTGATGATATCATTTTTGGGTCAACCAATGACAGTCTGGGCAAAGAGTTTGAGGCTTTAATGCATAAAAAGTTTCAAATGAGTTCAATGGGAGAACTCACCTTCTTTCTAGGATTGCAGGTCAAGCAGAAGCCCACAGGACTCTTCATAAGTCAATCAAAGAATGTTAAAGACATACTGGAAAAGTTTGGGTACAGGGATACCAAAGTTGCAAGTACTCCAATGGATCCTCACAAGCAGCTTCATACGGATAAAGATGGAATAGATGTGGACATTCATCTATACAGATCCCTTATAGGATCTTTTATGTATCTAACATCTTCAAGACCTGATATTATGTTTGCTGTTTGTGTTTGTGCCAGGTTTCAGTGTTCTCCAAAGGACTCCCATCTGGTTGCTGTTAAGAGAATCTTTAGATATCTCAAAGGCCAACCACATTTGGGCCTCTGGTATCCTAGAGACTCTCCTCTTGAATTAACAGCCTATTCGGACAGTGATTATGGAGGATGCAACATTGACAGAAAATCCACAACTGGTGGATGTCAATATCTGGGAGCAAGATTGGTCTCTTGGCAGTGCAAAAAGCAAACAACTGTCTCCACTTCATCTACTGAAGCAGAATATGTAGCAGCTGTAAGTTGCTGCTCTCAAGTAATGTGGATTCAGAATCAACTGAGAGACTATGATATGAATTTCCTATCCACTCCCATTTACATTGACAACTCAAGTGCTATTAGCATTGTACAAAATCCAGTGAAATTTCCCAAAACCAAGCATATAGACATGAGATTTCATTTTATAAGGGACTGTAATGAGAATAAATTAATCCAGGTTACCAAAATTCATACTGATGATCAGTTAGCTGATGTATTTACAAAACCATTTGATGTAGGAAGATTCACCTTCCTAGTATCAAATATTGGCATGGTTAATATGGATTAATTTGTTTTTCTTTATTTTCTCTTATTCTATGAAAATTATATCTATTACATATGCTTGATTAAGGGGGAGTCACTGTTTCATTAGCAGTTGCTTAATATTCAGCTAACAGCTTGAGTATTTTCTCAAGCTGCTAGTTCATTTTCTCGGACTGTTAGTTGTTTCACTTGATCTGTCAAAGTGTGCAGGGTAATCTGGTAATTTCCATAAGTGTGTGCGCGGGTTTAGATATTTTCAAAACCTTTAAAGGTTCCAGTTTTGTTCTATTGTAACTACCAGTTGCAAAATATCTTCCACACCCTTTCTGCGATTCTCTGAGCAATTTCCACGCACATCACTGAAACCCTAATTCTTCGATCATCTATGGAGTTCGTCAAAGAACACAATTGCCTACCTTACTCTCTCAAACACGCTGATCTTGAACCTTTCCACGACATGATGGACTTTCTTCGAAGTTCCCATATCCATCATGCCCTCAATATCAATCCCACTATCTACATCTCTCATATTGAAAAGTTCTGGAAACATGCCTCCCTCAAAACCGTTAATGGAGTCACATCTTTGACATCCAAAATTGATGACAACACTGTTTCTATCACTGAGGAGATCATACGCCAACATCTGCATCTTCAAGATGCCTCAGGGAAAAAAGACCTACCCCTTACTGCCTTACAGAATGGTCTTCATGCTATTGGATATAGGGGACCTGCTGAATCTTATACTTTCTTTAAAACAAATTTTGCCCCTAAGTGGAAGTGTCTTGTACATATTATTCAGCAATGTATAAGCCCAAAAAGAACTGGATGGTCATAATTTTCATCAAATATCGCCACTGCCTTAGTTTGTTTATCAACGGGCCAACAGTTCAATTTTTCTAATATGATTTTTCAGGGTATGCTAAGGCATCATGCCCTAAAACGTGGGAAATTTTTGATGTATCCTAGATTTTTGGCTGAAATTATGGCAAGAACTTGCAGTAATTTCAATATACATAAAAAGATTCATGTTTCCCGTTGGCACTCTTTACCATCAATAAAACGTCTTCTAAAAACAGGTGCCAATGTTTTGACTGTTAATGTCCCATTGCCTTCTGCTATGATGGGCATCATTCCAAGAAACAGAGGAGAGGGTCCTGAGCAGGCTCAGCCTAACATTACTGCTTCACCCCCAGGACCCCAACCCACTCCTCATGATACTCAAATGCCTTCTATTCCTATTGTTTAACCCACATCCCCTATCATACTATACAAAAGAAAAAGAGGTTCATGAGCTCCTTCCTCCTCAGCTCTCTTACAAGAGCCAAATATGCCTGTGCAGGAGGACACTTCTGCACAGAATATCCAAAGGGAACCCAGTGAGGTTACTCCCAACCTCAATCTGGAGGTGGACATCTCAACAGAGGTTGTCCATATGGGTTCTGTGGCTGACACTACTGTTGCTTCTGCACAAGAGGCACAGGACAGTGTCAACATCAATAAGACCACACCCATGGCAACAGAAGGTGTGCAAGCACCATCTGGAAGTCCCCAGTACCAAACACAGGGGGGCCCGGAGGTTTCTACTTCTGGAATTCCTGCCAGTGATAGATCACAAGCACCACATTCGTTTGCTGATCTTGAGGCTAGTCTGCAACTTATGCTTTTAAAGGATCCTAAGCTGCAACCTGTTGTAGCAATATTGGAATACCATTAGTCCATTATTGCTGCACAGGGGGCACAAATCATTTCACTCAGACAGACAGAAGCTGCTCAAAATCAAAGAATGGATTATCTCCATAAGGGGTTCACCCTCTGTGGAAATAAGATCATTAAATTAGAGCAACTGATTCGAACCCACTTGGAAAAAGTTGTAGGTCTTCCTGACCAAACCAATGCTTCCTAAAAGGGGGAGAATCAGGAGATCCCTCCATCAGTCGAAGCAGTTCAAACAGCTCCTTCTTCAACAGTCAAAGATTCTAGGCTAGCAGTCCCAATAGCTGCTCAAGCTGTTATCCTAGAAACTCAAGCTGCTCCTACAAGAACAACTGGAGTTGTTATCAGAGAAGGAATTCAGGCTCCCATCAGTACAGTCCAAGCTACATCTTCTGCAACCAAGGATAAGGGCAAGGGCATTCTCATTGAGTCTCCAAAGCACAAATTTTCTTCTAGAGAAGCCAAGATTGCCTATGATGCTGAAATTGCCAGAAAGATAGCAGAAGAACAAGATCAGGCTTTACACCAGCAATCCCATGCCCCAATGCAAGATGATGAAACCTTAGGTGATTACCTAAGAGGGTTTGTGGTGAAGCAGAATGAAAAGAAGAGGAAAATGCCAACAGGGCATTCAAAGGCTGAGCATAGAAAGTTCTTGATCAATTTTGCCTTTTCAGCTGGTATTCCAAAGAAGATGGCTCAGTCCATGAGTACAGAGAGGCTGCAAGACATCCATGACAAAGAGATGGAAAAAGGTAAGGTAGCCAAAGTCTCCCAAGAACCAGTTCAAGCTGGTATAAGTAATGTTCAAGCTGGTGTGAGTGATCCTGCTCCTTCTGTTCAAGCTGCTGCTTCTATTCCTCAATCAGATACAATTTCACAGGAAAAGCTTGATCAGGTTATAAGGGTACTGTTTGAGCATCAGCTGCAGAAAGTGATGGATATTGAGAAGTCCTTAGACCAGCATGACTTCACAAAACCTCTTATCAATTACTGGTATTCTAAGCCAATGGACAATATTGACTTAAGATATTAATTTGTAGTAAGAAGAGAGTCTGGTCCTGAGGAAGAGTATAAAAGCTTAATGCATATACTCCAAGGGATGACCAGAGATGAGCTCACAAGAATGCACCATATTGGGTCTGTAACCCAAGTCAGATCCTCTCTTCCACAAGTCAAGCAAGCTATAAAAGATCTGAAGAGCATTTTTGATCCTGAGTCAATAAGGAAAGATATAGAAGATGCCAAGGAGATGAAGATTGCACAAGTTTCTCTATTTGTCAAATCAAAGACTTACAGACTCAAATTCGCAAATGGATCCGGTATGTACTTTAATTTTGAATTTTATGATCTTCCAAAGGCTTTGTAACTTCAGATGGGGTCAGTAAGAATATATTGTGATAGAGAAGATCTGAAGAATGAATTTTTGAAGGCTGTCAATCAGAAACCTGCACAGTTGTAAGTTTTTGGAAGCCTTGGTTTGTAAATAACAGTTTTACTTTGTTTTATTTCCTTATTTGTATAAAACTTAAAGTCTTGTGTAATGAATTTAAGTTAGGGGGAGATTGTTAGGAAATATTCTAAGTAGTTCAAACTGTTAGTTTAGATTTCTCAAACTGTTAGTAGATTTTTTGTGTAAGTACAAAGTTCATGCTGTTAGTTGAAGAAGTTCGAGCTGCTAGTGTAAAAGTTCAAGCTGCTAGAGTAAAATCATTCAACCTGCTCTGTTCAAACTGCTCAGTAATTCAACTTGCTCAACAGTTTCATAAACAGAAAGTGCTGATATTCAGGAGGAGATATTTACAAGAAGATTCTAGCATATCTACTTTCAGAGAAGTCAGAGTCCTTCAAGGAAACAAATCAGAAAGCATTATAAATACATAGAATAGGTTTTTCTATTGTAACAAGTTTCTGCACATTCAAGTTTGTAATTGCTTTTTGTTTAAGTTTTCATAAGCCTCTAAGGTTGTAAGACCCTAAGAACAATCTGTGTTCTTCGTCTAATCAAACAGATTAGAGGTGATTGTAATCATTGTGTTAAGCAATGCAAGCAGTTTTGTTTATTCAAGTATCTTTATTTGTTACTGATTCTGAAAGTTTTTCTTAAAACAATTAAGTGTTATTCCGCAAACTTCTTAATTGGACTTTGATTCAATACAAGATTATTGGTTTATACTCTGAACAATTCAAACCAGTTAATCTTAGGTAGTAACATTCTGATCCTGACACAGAAGAACGGGTCCTAGACTATGATAACTAGAAGCCAATTTAGAGAAGTACAGGTCTTGATCAGAAGTAACCAAGAACCATCTGCATTAAGATCACACAACTTTGTGTACCCATCTCAATATGGGTCCTTTTTGGTTAGGAGTTCCAGGTGAATATGACACGTGTGCAGTTTTAGGAACCCATTTAGCAGTTATGTGTGGTCCGGATGCATAGCCTTTTGGAATCCATTGAAAATTGGATTTATTAGGCTTTGGAACCTTAGGCAATGAAATTTCCTTCGATTTTTGACTTTTTGAGACCTTTTTGACTTTTGCTTTGGTTTTGGGCTTCGGCAAAGGGCAAGTCTCAATTTTCTTTGTGCCCGATGATGCAACATTTTTTATTTTCTTTTTGCGAATTCTTTTGGCAGGATATGACACAAAAACATTTATTTAAGGAACTTGACGTATAAAATGAGTTGGACATAAATTGAACAAGTCACTAAAAGAGTACTTTAAATAAACAGAAGAATTTGTTACATTGTTACACAAATTGTTTTCTGAGATTACAGGCATCATATCTCTAGAAACAAATTCAATTGGCATTACAGCCTTCTTCACAAAAAAACTTGAAAAATGCTGCATGGTGGTTTTAGGGACTCTTCTTACATAATCTGTAGGAACAAAACGACGAGAGTCAGTATGCATGGAAGATTTAGACTTTACAGATTTTCTTTTTGTTGGTGAGTAGGTTTCTTAAAAGACTTGGATTGAATATGAGTCTTTTTAGAAACCTCAGCTTTAAAAAGTTTTGAGCACTCACCTTTACAACTTATAGAAGAATTTTCAGTTTTACTCTTACCATTGTTGGATGACACAAATGGGATTTTGGTGGGATGAGAAACTGTTGGTTCTTTTAAAAAATCATTCAATGTTTGTGAAACCACGTCAAACTTTTCTCTGTAGACAGTTAATTCTACAAATTGTTAAAAATTTTGATTTACTAATTTTTCGTCACTCTTGAGAAGAGCTTCTTCAAAATCAAGTGCTTTCTTTTGAGTTGACGTTAAATCCTTTTCTAAAACAGTAATTTGATGTTGAAGAGCTTTTGTCGAAATATAAAGGCGAGGGATTGGTTTTACAGGTTCTGCTTTTATTTCAGCTTCAGAATAACTCGACAAGAAGCCTTCCTCTAAAGTGGGTACTCTAGAAGGATAACTCTCGTTTAGTTCTTCATATTGAAAAGATATTTCTTTTTTTTTTTTTATTTTCAATGCGTTTCTCATCCTCTTGGGTTAAAACTTCTTTCGATGACTCAAAAAATAAAAATTTATGTCCAGCTCCCATATAATTCATGTTATAAAATAAAGGTAAAACTCTTTGAACCTTTTCCAAATATTTAGGATTTTTAAAATCGATTCCTTGTTTAGAATGGTAAAACCTAGTTTCTTTGGGCTGATTCAAGTGAATAGTTTGTTCTGTTTGACCCCGTTTTAAAAATGCATCGCCAAGGGTCTTTATTCGTGAGTACAAACTTATTCTTTCTTCTTCTATCATTTTGTATTTTTCTAGGCTGTCTATATTTTCGATACATACTGTCTCTAATTGTTTTGAAAGTACATATATTTCTTCTTTTAAAGAGAGTTTTTCGTTAGATAACCTATCCATACAAGATTTTAGGTATGTATTCCTATCCTGAACATCTACCTTTTCGATTAGCATCTATTTTATCACATTATGATTAGTTAACCACTTTGATTGATATAATTCAGACGACTCTTTTAAAGTTTGGGCTAGATGTTCAGCCTGCACACACTTTTCAGTTTCAGCATTTAACCTAGCTTCTGAATCAAGTATATGTGTGTGCAATGTACATTCACTATTTACAGATAAATTATTTACATGCTTTTGAATGTAAGAGGAATATACCTCTCGTGTCTCTGAATCGGATGACGAACATTCGGGATCGTCGGATCTGGCCATCAGACACGCTGGTGGATTTATCGTTGTCTCCCCCTCATCAGCACTTTCTGAATCTGAAGCACTTGAAGTGACATGGCTATCCAATCCCAGACGATCAACCATATAGCAATTCGTTCCCTTATCATCCTCTTCATCGGTATCTTCAGCATCCCAGTAGTCAACCTGGGCGACGAGAGCCATGGCATCTGTTCGTTTCTTGGCGGCTTCCAACTTCCGTTCATAGTAGCTGACGTCCCTGTCAAATATGTTTTTACATTCCCGAGCAAAGTGGCCCGTTTTCCCACACTTATAACAGAGACGCTCTTCGGCTCCTTTCGTCTCATCGGCTCTCGGTCTCTCATCCCTCCTTTCCACTGGCCTCTTGTCGGCACGGCGAGGTTCTCGACTGTCATCTCTCCTTGGATCCCAACGATCATACTCTCTTCTATCGTCCCTTTGGTCTTCCCTGCGGTGATCACGACGATTGTCCCTTCGATCATAGTCTCGTCGGTCATCCCTACGATCATCACGCCTATCGTCTCGCCTTTCATAACGGCGGTCATCCCGATAGTCGCGTCTATCGTCATATCTCCTTTCATCCCTGTCATCCCTGTGATAGTCTTCCAGACGTTAATCATCTCGTCTTTCATCCCTTCGCTCATCCGAGTACCTCCATGGACCGGTGTCGTAGCGGAGCTGATTATTAGTCCTATTGGAAAAACGTCGTTGTTGGAGACGATTTGTCTATAAGGCTATCTGTTCTTGAATAACCGCTTCTTCCTCATCCATTACCTCACGTGGAGGAGAAGCATATCTGTACTGTGACGAAGATGTACCTTGAGCAAAAGATGCAGTGGGAATATTCGTGTTGAAGATCAAGGCTGGGAATCAGTGGGTTTGATGTCGGTGTTTACAGAGAGCAATAAAGATGCGAGTTGATTTGCCATCCGTTTCTATTGATCCACATCACCCTGATACTTTTTCAGTTCTTTAAAGACCACATTGATCGATTCTTCTAGAATGTTCAGGACTCGTCGTGTTGCCCGGCATGCAATCTGCCACTCGGGGGCTAAGGCTGAAAAGAACTGGATGTTTATGTCATCCTTGAACTTTTTAATGTGCAGTTTGTTTAATTCATTCAAGACTGCACAGAACCTCATAAATGTAGCCTGCAGCGACTCCGCGTCTTTGGTTCGAAATTCAGTGAACATAGCCTTAGCTTCCTCAATTTTCGCTCGGTCATCCAGATCCGCCCCTACCATTTGAACTTCTAACTCGTCCCACATTTCTTTAGCAGACTTTTTTGTGTCTACTCCGACTAAGATATCAGTGGGGAGGGACTGATAGATCAGATATTCGGCCCTGTTATCTGCATGCTGCCTATCTTGCTCGGCATCATTAGCGGGTTCCCTCTCAACCTTTGATGCGAGTACAGGGGGGTCAGCCTCGGGTCTAGCCGCTATTTCTCGATAGTAGATAACGGGGCCCTCAGATATGGCTTGAAGCATAAGGTTTCCATTGGGTCGCATACCGACAAACTTTAAGAACCGGGACTTCCATTGTTCATACTCATCAGGATACAGAAAATGTGGTCTGTTCTTGGATCCGAGTACAAGAGCTTCACGAGACATGATTTCGGGTGCTGATATGGACTAATAAGATCTTGAAGGTGGAAACTTTAATCAGATGGACTGAACTACGGACGAATAGTACACTGGATGGTACTGAGTCAGATTAAGGTACTGATTTCGGATGTAAACGAATTCGGATGACTCAGAGGGTTCGGACAGGAACCAAGTTCGGATGAACAGTTGTTTCGGACGGGAACCGAGTTCGGATGAACAGTGGTTCGGATGGACCAAGACTAGGCTGATGAATGGAAGATGAAACTAATTCGGATGGTCCGGATTCGGGTGAACAGTATCTAGTTCGGGTGGAACCTATAGAGGAAAGAGTCGAATTCGGATGGTCCGGATTCGGGTGAACAGTATCTAGTTCGGGTGGGACCTATGGATGAAAGAGTCGAATACGGATGGTCCGGATTCGGGTGAACAGTGACCAATACGGACGAACACTTGGTAAAATTTTCAGGAGGGAACACCGAATGCGGAAGGTCCGGATTCGGTTGGTCCGAAATGAAAAGTGGTCCGAAATGAAAATTCAAATTAAAGCACAAGTCAAATTAAGTGAAATTAAATTGCATGATCTGGACTTCGGATTGTCCGAAGTTCGGATGGGACCGAAATGTGGTCCGAATTTGGCAAGAATTGGTCCAAATTACACTTAAAATTGATTCGAAATGGACCGAAGTGAGGTCTGAATTAGTCCTAAATAGGGTCCTATATGCTCCGAACTACGGTCCGAATTGCTACAGTACGGTCCGAAATACAACATATATTCAATATTTCAGTAACAGTTCAGACTTCAAAATGAGCAAATTTTTGGCCTAAAATTGTTTCTAAATGATTGAAAAACTATTTTAAACACTTTTTAGCTTTTAAAATGTACCAAAACACTTAAAAATCCTTCAAAAACGGACCAAAAACGCAAGAAAACCCATATGTTTCTAAAGTTCAAAACAACCGATTATAGGATGGATTGGATGTTAAGATTGAACCTAATAAGCTCTAAATCAGTAAGAAATGATAATGTGATGAATGTATGACAATAACAACACATAAACAGCAGAAAACCGAGGAAAATGAAGATCTAACCGTGAACAAGTTGAAATCCACATTTTTAGCTTTGATACCAATTGTTGTAATAGATTCCCAGTAGTTATCAGCACACAAATGTTTTATAATCACTCACAAGAAGAATTCACACTCAATAATTGTGTAATGATGAAGAACAAAAGGAATGTTCGAGAGAATAAAAATGATGTAGGCGGCTAAACTGTGTATTTTTACAAACCCTAGGAGCCTAGACATAGACTCATTTAATTAAGTTACAAAGAATGTCACTTTTAGCCCTTGAACTTTTTCATACAAATAAACTAATTTAGAAATAAAATACAAGACTAAACATTATCTAAATAATTATTACAAAAGAGATCCACAAGATCGAAATTTAATATCTAACACACGCATGAGTTTATTTTATGATTTTAGACACTTACTGATGTTAAATTTTAAAGATTTAAATAAAAATTTGAACACACAAAAATTCAAGAACCATGGGTTCCAATACGCACACTAATGAACAATTTAAAAAGGATAATTACCTTAAAATCTTGTAATAATCTTGATGCTTGATGTTTGTATGATTCCTTTGGCTTGATTCTTGATTTAGTTCAAAATTGGTGATGATCTTGTAAGGTTCTTTGATGAAGGAACCGTGAACTTTTAGAGAAAAGATGAGAATTTGAATTTCTTACAACAATAAAATGAGCAAAATCCACATTTAGGGGTGTATATATGTATAAGTTTTTTAATTTTTCACAAATTGACCCCAAAAGTTTTATTTTCTTTTATTTCTTTTAAATCAAGAAGACAAACTTACAATTTAGCATATTTTATTTAATTATGACTTTTATTAACTTAATACATCTTTTATTAATTTATCTTTAATTACTTTGTACAAATTCCATTTAACTTGTTAATTAACGTTAAGTTTGTTTAATCGCCGTTAATTAAAGTTCAGGTTGTTACAAAATGGACACAAACTTTCTGGTGTGTATTGAATGAGCACCATCTGTTATTCACAACTTTTGCTTCTTTGGATTTTATAACCAGTTAATGTACTAGCCATTTCAATGTTATACAACTTATCTGTTGATTTATGCAATCAACATAAGAAATCATAGGATTTTAGGCTTATAGCATATACTTTGTCTGTGATAACTTAGGCATTGAAAGTTTGAATATATCTCACTTGACTCAGATTTCATTTTAATATCCTAAGTTAGCTTGTCAATCTTTTCTCGACCTTGAATTATTGATCAGTTTCATTCATTGATGATGTTATTATCATCAATCGCTTAGCAGACTTTTGGATTGCGTTGACTGATATCAAGACTTAAGATGACTTTTCATTTGTAATCACTTAGTTCAGGATTACTTATTTGCTTCAGCAAAAACTTTATAGACAAGCTAATGGAATAAGAATTCCAAATATACGTGGTATAAACTTATAATTGACTTTCATTGGTCATTCAAGACCAATCACTTGATTTTATAAGAATTTCAATGCATTTCTTGTTTGACTTTAACTTTGTGCCTCCGTCTTTTATTCAAGTTGACATTGGGTGCTTGACAATTTGGTTCAAAGACCATCTTCCAATTTGATTTTATTCGATCAACAAATTCTACGTCTGCCTCATCAAGAGACACGAAAAAGCTTGTGTTTATGATCCAGTTTTGGTTTTCTTAGAAGTTTTGAATCATACACGATTCAGAAAATGATACATATTTTGCTTATAGGAAGAATTTCTTATTAGAAAGACATTTGTGTTGTAGCTTCAACTGCTACAACCTATATGTCATCCGCATTTCACTATCGTCATAGCTCTACAGTCTAACTCAAGACTTATTTTGAAAACACTAGTTGATTTAAATTATAAGTAGAAATTCGTTCTCTTGATTTCCTTAGCAATCCCTTTTTTAAACAATTCTCGATGACATTGTGGTGGTAATAAAATTAATACTGTCATTTGATTTAACTTACATTATATTTCAGAGTCAAAGATATACTTGGTGTCTATTACATTTTAGCTCAGTAGTCATTAAGAAATTCTGAAAGTGGCTTAGAAATTAACTGACTATAAGTACTCTTAAGTCAGTTTTACAGAATATCATCCATGATCATTCACAGCAGAGTTCAAGTCATTTTCAAGTAATGACCTTCAAGATTCGCATGTTAGTATAATAGCATATTTGTCTGAGCAAGAATTTGACTTAGATTGTTTGGCATTGAGTCATCTGTCTAGTAACGACTCTTTGCATTCTCTGGGATTCATATGCTAATGATTTTAGAATTTAAGAAAATCAACATATCGTTTATAAGACTAACATATGACAGATAGGTCAGATACATGCAGATATTTCTAGTCTTTTCTCTGACTTACTGTGACTTTAGAAACTAAGCTAATTAGATTTAGCTCATGCTAAACTGATCTTGACTATTGACTTGTCATTACTACATTTCTGTAGTTCCAAATCATGACAGACTTTTAGCAATGAAAACTGAACAACTCACATGTCTGTTGTATATGATATTGACTTTATGGAAGATGCTCTTCGTAAATATCAATCTACTGACACTAAATTCTTTAAATAAAACTGAAAGACATATTGAGTTTAGAAGTTTTGTCATTTGACAAATAGAATTCAGTCACGATGGATATTATTAGCTTTGAGAGACTGTCACTAACTGTCTCTAGATCAAAAATTATTGATAGTTTAGCAAAGAACATATGGCAGTTACTAAGCAAATCAATTGGATTTGAAGCACTTACTAGTACTGGAAAACAATTTGAGATTTGAATATATCATTTAGTTGTTGCAACGATGATATTGACTTGTTTTATACATATCAACGATGATTTCACGTTCATCTTTGCAAGTAGTTTTCACCATGTTGACTTACGTCTAGAGGCTGCTATTCGTCTATCGGACTGATACACTTGTCTTGAATCGACAATCATTTGTTGATTAATAAGCTCGCAGAGTTACTTCAGGCACATTTTCTGCATTTTCACTGAATTGATCCTGAAGAATATAGTTATTTTTGTGTATTTGGAATTGTTCATGAATCAGTTTAGACTACGTTTCATTGTTTTGTGGCAACAGTTGTTGCTTTATCTCATATAGGCGTTGGTGAGTTGCTTTATTGTTATGCAATTTTTGGGAGAATTATTTCCCCTGACTAGACATGCTTATTATAGACATAAGGCAATAAATTTTAACTTATAGAGTTAGTGACTATGTACCCTTTATCCCATCCTAACAGTCTGTACGTCCTATCTTAGTTTAAGCCACCTAGCATGATTGACACTTTATGTATTGCTTAAGTTTGAGATCATGTTTTACTTACATAACACTTGATTCACTCAAACTATTGGCTCTGATACCATTATGTGAAGACCCGGCCTTACAGAGGAGTCTTACCGACTAGGTCCCAAAGAGCAATACAACATCAATCAAAATTAAGATAAAATATATAAAGTGCAAAATTAAATCATTACATAAGTTTGGATTATCTTACAACAAGTTTAGAACAAAAGTACAAAAGGGCACAAGGACACTATTTTATTACATAGCCATAATACCCAATCCTGTATCTACCCAAACCACCACCATAACGAATTCATTCGGCACCAATTGCGGATAAAGTAGTGGTCTAATCACTTTAAACTCGGGTGTGCAGATCCTAAGGACTTTGTTCAGCTGGACCGTTTCCTTTGTATTTTCCTGTAAAAAGATTGAACAACAACTGTAAGCATTGGGCTTAGGATATTATAGATTTAACAGTTAACAGGCAATGACAATTTTACGTGGAGACTTGACTTTTTACTTTAGGCCTTTGACTTTAACCTCAGACTTTGACTTTAAGCGCGATTTATGTTAGGCTGCCACTATCAGCCGACATTGTGAGAAATAAGACTTAATATCGGATGATGTTTATCCCACATACAGGCTATTAAATGTGGGGATCAGCCACGTACTTGGCTAGCTACCAGTAAATCAACGCCGGAGGACATCAGAGTAGACTTTCACTGACATAGACTTATTCAGACATAACTTGAGCAGAAGCATATGAATATCAAATAAGAAGGCAGTTGACTGAAAGCATGTAAAGTAATTAATCAAGTTAGTAACAACAATATAAATCCAATTTTGACTTAGACTGTAAAGACATGTGTGCAGGATGATTTATCAAAAGCTATCATGATCCATAGGGCATCACTGTAACAAGGTGTGCACAGGTCACATTCTAGCTGAGCATATAAGACTTTGAAATAAAGCTAGAACAACAATATTTGTCACATGAAGACAAGCATGTACACAGTTATATCTATAACTCACAATTACTAGTTTTTAGACTTGGCTGTTGACTTTGACTTTCGCAAGCGGATTTTATCCACCACCTGAGTTATCTCAGGATTTAATTTAACTTTATTGACTTTAGCTCGGTTCTATCGGTCTTGGCCTTATTGACTTTGGCTTTGACTTGCTTCTCTGACATTGACTTCCCTTTATTGGCTTGGCTTGGCTTTAATTGCTTTATCTTGACTTTTCTGGCTTGGCTTGACAAGCTTGGCTTTATAACATAGTTCAGATTACTTGAACCTGTTAAGTCTATCGCAATCAATTTACATAAGCTTTTGTTGGCTTTACACAACATATATGTCTTATTCAGTTAAATTCTTGAACTTGCTATAGCTTATGTATAGACTTATTACATTTATTAACTTATCATGTCATTTTAAACTTTATTGTATTCATATTTAGGCTTATGACTCCGCCTAGACATGATTTAATGACTTTCTGATCTTATATGCATTTCATGGACATGTGAGATGACTTGTTTCGATCATTCTTTGACTTTATCTGTAAGTTGAACTTACATGATTGCATGAATTGACATATTATTAAAAAACATGCTATTTATCACTTTCATAAGTGATGCATATGATATACAATGTGGATTAGGCTCCTGGGCCATATTTAAATCCAAGAACCAAGGCCATGGTCCTAAGTTATATCATGTATTTTAAACGTGCTTAACGTGTCATTATTTTATCATACATACATTTCAATGTTCATACAATCTTCTTGCACTTATAAATGATGTTAATGCCTAGCTTATATATCTGTTTATGCTTTACTTTGTTTATAATTTGAACCACACACTTGAATGCCCTCACACGTCTTAACTAGGTATATATGTGCCACACACCTTATACTATAATGCACACATAGCTTATACTTTAAGGTAGTTGCTACTGATTTTACTCTTGAATCAGCACATAATATTTCACTACAACACACAATTGGCTTATGCATTTATATAGAGGAAGCTATGTATTGTTCGAACCTATTTCTTATTAATGGATCATACACCCGTGGCTGCACTCAACATAAAACATTCACACATGTATACATAATACTTGTTGCATTCTTATTGTTTTGAACTTATAAAACACACATACACAATTGCAGCCTAATGACTTAAATAATGTTTTTAAGGGCTGCTGTCCAAAAATCACAGAACACACACACACACAGACACACACACACACATATACTTAACTTATTTATATATGAATGTATGTATGTTTGTTTCTATCATTTTCACACACTTGCTGCACATATTAAATTATATTTATTCAGGTGTTGTCACTGTCGTTTCTGTCACACACAAGCACACCTATGACCTGTTTAGTTGCTGCACACATGTATGTACATATATGCATTGGGTGCTGTTTCGACGTAGAATCTCTCTTCGAGTTTTCTTCACAGGATTTACTACTTCTACTTCTATAGTGAAACTGAAATACCACAAAAGAAAGGGTCAGTGTGCAACACAGGGGGATGACCCCTGTGAGGCACCTCCGACGCCCAAGTCAGACATAGTATGGATAACAAACAATCACTGGAGTATTTTAGAGAGAAAGGGATAATATGATAGTTCAAGTATACTTTTAGTGCTTACCTTTTTCCAGATGCGAAAAGAGATATATATACCTTCTTGTACCTCATTCCTATTGGCTTCCAGAAGGAGACAAAGGTCCTCTTATTATCCGGGTAAAAGGTCTCATCTGGATTCAGTGATTCAGACAACTCCAAAGGTATGGGGCGTCGGCTGCATATTTCCGACAATAGCTTTTTGGCCTCCTTTTTGTTTTATTCAGAAGTCAAACACTAGCTAATATAGAAAGGTTGCTTTTCACTATTTTAGGATGGAGGCTAATTGATACTTTATGTCCAAGATATTTGACCTACACAAACAAGCCCCCAAGTCTGAAGTTCTAGAAGTCTAGAGCCTCAGACTCCGAGTAAGTAGGAAACTTATATTTTAGAAGTTATCTTATCACAGGTTTTCAAAAATAAATATTTTCTAAATAATTTTTTGGTTAGCTAAAGAAGTATATTTTTACTTAACTATTCGGATATTGAGGTTAAATGGTTAATGATGGCGCCGGATTAACTGTCAGTCACCTGACGTCACCCTCATGATGAGGTGTCTGGATGATTGCTTCCCCACCCTACACGTGTCTCTGCCGGTTATGCGTCGTCCGTTTTTTGAGCGGGGGTTTCTCCTCCTTAAAAGACGGACCAGTTTCAACATTTCATCTTCCCCTTCATTAATACACCTTCCTTCTTCGCCTTTTTTAGAATTTCAGTATCTTCTGCTCTTCCCCGTGCGATCACAGGTCAGTGTTTCCTCCTTTTCGCTTCTTTAGTTTCTGCTTCTTCTTCGTTTCTCTATTCTTCACTTGTTTTAGTCGTCTCCTTCAAAGATGGAAGAAACTATGGTTAGTCTGGTACGACCCACGGTATCTGATAGATGCTTTCATACTCTTCTGAATGAGGTCCATATTCCCGAAAGCCATCATCCCTCAATTTTTTCAAAAAGGGATAGAGTTGATAGTCTTGCTCCTGGTCATATTGCGATATACACTAAAGCCCTAAAAATGGCCCTTATGCGATTCCCATAAGCCCCTTCTATCTGGATGTATTGGCTCATTACAAGATCCAACTTTCTCAGCTTTCTCCCCTTGGTACTGAGAAGATTCATTTATTTGAAATGGCATGTAAGTCTTTGGGTAAGGAACCAAGGGTGGCGCTTCTGAGGGTTTTCTTAAAAATAGGCATGAAGGGAGATTGGTGCACCCTCACAGCTCGCTCTAAACCTTTTCCTCATATTCTGGTTGGAGGTAGAAACTGTCTGAAGGATTGGAAGGATAAGTTTATTTGGGTTGATTCAGCAGTGATTGGTGATGATAGGGAGTCTCTTCTTATATGGAGGGATGAGTATGACTTAGATGTGAATGTTGTTCCAGAGGAGGATGAGTACGATGTTACTTATAGGGATGCTCTGTGTCAGCAATGATTTCGCCTTCGTCCTTACCCAGAAGAAGTGTTAGTAATGGCGGGGTTAAGCAATTCCTGGATAGGTCCCTGTTCCGTTCAGGGGGGATCTTGGTAATCATTAGGCGGAGTCTTTGCTTATGCTGTTAGTTGTACAAAGTCTTCTTTTATTTGTGGCTATTTTCTTATCGTTCTTACAGATGTAACTTGTTTTTTGCAGAACTCACCATGAACGATTTACTGACCGATGACGAGATTTCTGACATCCGCTGGGAGAGGAGGAAAGTAAGAGCTATGGATATTGAAGCAGCAACGGAGAAGGCCCTGAGTCTTAGTTTGGATGATGGTATGTAGAGTTTTCTTGATTTTACATTGGGATTGGTTATAGATGTGTTTTTCTGAGAAGTACTTGTTTGCTCAGATGAAGATGCACCTGACAGTAAGGTCACTCCTACCTCTGGATCGAAAATAAAGAAGAAATCTTCTAAACAGAGTTCTTCTAGAAAATCTGCTCGTTTGAAGAAACAGGCTTCTACAAGTCCTGTTACCGGAGGTGCCTCTTCCCAGGGATAGGTAATATGTTTGTCTGTTCGTCCTCCCAGACCCCCCCTTCCTAAAGGCAAACCCGTTGAAGGAGCCTCCACTATGCCTGGTACACCCCCTTCGGTGTTACTTATTTTGCAGGTGGGACGGCTTCTAGCACATCCCCAGAATCAGCTGTTCAATTGAGTGTTGGGAAATAGTCTAAGTAAGTTCAAGCTGTTAGTTAGACTTCTCAAACTGTTAGTAGAATTTATATGTAAATTCAAAGTTCATGCTGTTAGTTGAAGAAACTCGAGCTGCCAGTGTAAAAGTTCAAGCTGCCAGAGTAAATCAACTCAAGCTGCTCTGTTCAAGCTGTCAAGTGATTCAAGCTGCTCAACAGAAAGTGCTGATTTTCAGGAAAAGATATCTACACGAAGATTCCAGCATATCTACTATCAGAGAGGTCATAGTTCTTCAAGGAAACAAAACAAGAAGCAATATAAATACATAGAATAGGTCTTTCTATTGTATAGGAGTTTTTCTGCATATTCAAGTTTGTAATTGCTTTTTGTTTAAGTTTTCATAAGCCTCTAAGGTTGTAAAACCCCAAGAACAATTTGTGTTCTTCGTCTAATCAAACAGATTAGAGGTGATTGTAATCTTTGAAATCAGCAATACAAGTAGTTTTGATTATTTCTTGTGTTTACTTGCCATTGATTCTGAAAGCTTTTGTTAAAATAATTAAGTGTTATTCCGCAAACTTCTTAATTAAACTTTGATTCAAAGCAAGATTATTGATTTATACTCTGATAAATTCAAATCAGTTAGTCTTGGTTAATTAGTTTTAAGATCCTGACAAGTGGTATCAGAGACTAGTTGTTCTTTGTTTTTCAAAGTCGAAAGCTTTCTTTTAAATTTTTAATCTTTTGCAATGGAATTTTAAAATAGTAGCAGTGGATCTGGGCAAGGACTCAAAGTGCCTATGCTCAAGCCCACTGAGTTTGAGATGTGGAAACTCAGGATTCAACAGCATATTCAATTCATTGATTATGCCATATGGGAAGCTGTTGAATTTCCTCCTGTAGTTGATCCAGAACTTGATGATGAGGGAAAACCAGTCAAAACTCCTCCAAAAACTGAACTTGAAAGAAAGGCTAGAATGAATGAAGTGAAAGCTCTTACACTTTTATAAATAGCCATTCCTAATGCTTATCAACATCAGTTCAAAAAGTTTTATACTGCTCATTCTCTTTGGAATGCTTTAGAGAAAAGATTTGCTGGTAATGCCAGTACCAAGAGAAATCAAAAGGATCTTTTGAAATAGCAGTATGAGAACTTTTCTGGTGGCAAGAATGAAAACCTTACTCAAATTTTTGACAGGTTCAACAAACTGATAAGTGAACTGGAAAGTGCAAAAGTCAGCCTGGATCAAGATGAAGTCAACAGAAAGTTTCTCAGATCTCTTGGAGAAGAATGGATAGTTTATGCTGCACAATGGAGAACAAAAGACACTCTTGATGAGATAGAACTGGATGATCTGTACAACAGTCTGAGAGTGTTTGAGACTGAGATTGATACTAAAAAGAAATCCTTTTCTTATAATCACAATACTGTTCTTCTGTCTTCTGAAAAATCTAATAGCAGTGATTCCTTTTCAGGTGGTGATGGCAACTCTGCTGAAGCTCACTATGAGGCTTTTGTTGTCAATGATGGATTGTTTGCTCTAAATGCTGAAGATTTAGAACAAATTCATCCAGATGATCTTGAAGAGATGGATTTAAAGTGGCAGCATGCAATGCTGACCATGAGGGCTAAAAGGTTTCTTAAAAGAACTGGAAGGACCAACTTTCAAGCCAGAACAGAAGGCAAACCAGCCTTTGATAAGACAAAAGTTGAGTGTTACAAGTGTCATAAACTTGGTCACTTTGCCAGAGAATGCAGATCTCAAAGTCAACAATCCTCAAGGCCTCAACAGGCTAATCAGGCTTCATCATCACAAGCCCTTTTCTCTCAAGAAGACAATGTGTTTGACTAGAGTGATCAGACAGAGGAAGAATTTCAAAATCAAGCTCTAATGGCAGAAACATCAAATGTCTTCTCCACTGAACTACCATCTGAGGTAAATTCTAAACTCTGCTCTCAATCATGGAAAAATATGGTTAAAAAGTACAGAGACCATAATGAGAGCATGTGCAAAACTCTAGCTAAGATGGAAGAAAGGAGATATGAATACATGCAAGACATAGAAGATCTTGAAAAACAGATCAATGACTTTAAGGATAATGAGATTCAAATGGGACATGATAGAACATATCATGAGTGGGAGAAAAAGGAGCTAAATAAGAAAATAGAATCCCTTAATAAAAAGGTAGAAGAGACTGAACAAAAGGTGTTAGAGGCTAATAAGAAACTAGAATCTGTCAATATAGATCTAGGTAACTTCAAATTGGCTAATCAAAAGCTGGAACACCTAATGGAAGTCCAATTTAAAGATAGGGTAAAATCTCAGGTTAATCCCAAAGAAGGCATAGGCTACTGGGCTACTCCACCTCCATACAACAACAAATACATTCATCCAATGAGTGAAGTTGCTGATAGACTTGTCAATGAACCACTAGATGAGTCTATGACTACTGTAGATCCTATTCTTGTAAGGTCTACCACTATACGAGATCTATCTAGACGCGGATCCGTCAACGAGTGCGGAATCCTCGTTAACGGTTAGACGGAAACAACTCTCAACTACGAAACACGGAGACTATCAGACGCTGAACGAACGACACACGAACGATCCTACGAACTGATTCTCTCCGAAAGAACACGCACCAAGCTGATAAACTCGAGATCGCTTTAAGCTTAATTCCTCACGAATTCTGCCAAAAGTCTGATAATATCTCGAGTCTATCCCTAATTATAGACCCTGATTCGATTCTGATGTGGGCCAAACTCGAATCTGGCCCAAGGCCCATTCGAGTCTGTCCACAAAGACACTCTCGAATCTGGTCATATTCGAATCTATGGTTACATTCGAATCTATCACAGATTCGAATGTCAACCCATATATAATTCGAATCTAGCCTTTTACATATACAACTAAGTGTTGAAACTTAAGTTATTACTTATGATTGATTTTATCTTTGTACTTTATGTTTGAACTTCTTGTAATTCGTTACATCAAGTTCAAACATACAAACACTAATAAATATCAACCATATATAAACATATATAACACACACTTGCTAAAATCACAATGTAGGATCACTTAGACTGCTATCGTCACACAGGATGTACCAACAGACTCCCCCTTGACGATAGCTTCTAAGTATTTACACATTTGACTTAAGAACTTTGTTTATTTATTGATTCAAACTACTACCAGCATACAAACCTTTCTCAACACATACCTTGACTACATTTTCATACTTACTAGCTTCACTGTCCATATGTGCATCACTAGAGATCTTACATGCATGCAAAATATGAAGATCATCTTTGGAGAGGTTTACCAGGTGAAGAGGGTCGTAGACTCTAAGAATAACATTTTCTTCAAAATCTTCCATGACCGCTTCCCCAGTCTCAGTGTCAGCGTACCACCAATGCAGATTCTTCAAAACATTCTGTGGCATCGGCTTGAGAGGTACCTTCCTAAGACATCTAGCTGGCTTATAGTGAATCCTCATCCAAGGTCGTCCAGTTAGAGGATCGATACCTGACGGATCCTCTACTCTTCGCCCAACCCTTGGACTCAGACGCTCAAATTTCCTCGATCTTCCCTCCTTTCTTATGATTCTTGCGATAACATCTGCATAGGGATCATTGCCAATGTTTATCAGATCTTTCCAAGCTAGGTCTGTAATTTCGATCTTTGGCAGGGAGTTGAACGCTTTTAGAGTTCGCCTCATGTACTGAAGCCCGTCTTTCCTTTTAATTACAAATAGCTGCAGTTCTCTATCAAAGAACCAGCTTAATATGCGTTCGGACAGCTTCCCAGTACCCGACACTCTCATTGTCTTCTTAAGCTCTAACTCCTTCTTCTCAGCCCTGAACCATAACTTTCGTTTCTCTTCGTTTGTTAGTTCTCTGGCAGGTTCTTCTGTTGATGGCTGAGTATTCAATGCAGCATTCACTACATCTATGTTGACAATATTATCCCCATCAATCATGTAAGTATCCGTGATAGGATTCTGCTGTACGACTATCTCGTCGGCTTCATCATCCTCATCAGCAGCTACTTCATCATCAAATTGCCAGTCAACTATTTCTTCCGGCACAAACTCACCTTCTTCAACCTCTTCATCTTCATAATCAAAACCTACATCCATCGGATCATCATCGAGATCCATAAGCGCGTCAATCATCTCACTGATTTCAAAGTCTGTAGGCTGCTTTGATGAACTAGCTTCTCCCATTTCTCCTTCAACTTGACTGGGCTCCCCCTGAACTTATGTAGCCAGAGCAGCAGGAAAATCTACTGGCTCATTCTCAATATGTGCATCGGGATCATTGCCTTCATCATCTTCATCTCTACGCTGCTCCTCCTGATCCCTACAACTCGTCTCCCCCTGAGCTTTTAGATTTTTCAGTAGCTGCTCAAGGAGGGACCGCATTGATCGAATCTCTTCTGATTGATCTGCAATAAAGGACTTTAATTCTGTGTTCTCTTCCCTGACATTTTCCTCAATCTTCTTCAACTCGGCATTATCCATATCAAGATTTGCATTATGCGCCTGGAGTTCGCCGATCGCCTTTGTTAGGCTTAAGATTTTGACGTGTTGGAAGTCAACGCGTCCCTTAAGCTGCACAAACCTCTGATTGTCAGCGTAGGTGGTCGAGGTAGATGGAATTGATTGTATAGGAGTTGGGATGAATGGTGATGGAATGTATGGTTCATGTTGAGGTGGTGGTGGTGGTGGTGGAGCGGTGGCTTGAGGTTCTGAAGTTTGAGTTTGAGTCTGTTGGGCTTCAGATGCTGATGTTGACCCTTGCATGAACCTGTGACGCTTGGCCCTTTGCCGAGTCACTAAGGGAGCAACTTCCTCCTCTTCAAAATCTGAATCATCAGATTCCCTCACTACTCTCCTCCTCGATCCTTCTTCATTAACGACCAATCTTGATCCATATGTTCCAATTTGAACATTAGGTTCTTTAGCCACTGAGTCAGGAGCCTCAACTTCTAGCTCCTCCATTTCTTCGGACTCGGTTTCCGATAATGACAAAGCTTTATCAGCTTGGTCTGGCATATATTCATCAACATCTCTTAAAACATCTTCCTCTCCTTCTGGGGGACTAAGTAGTTCACCTACTAGCGCTGCAGCCACATCTTCGTTCGCATGAGGCCCTGCCTCCCAGATTTCATTAAGCGTTTGGCATAGCTGTTCAGCTTTAGTTTGAACATTTGATGGCCCTGCTTCCTGAACTTCCGGCTGCTGACTTGTCGAAGGCCTTGACGCCTGAGTTTGACTCGCTGAAGGTCTTTGTCTGCGCCTTTGAACACGTTGTGGCGGTGGCTGTTGTCGTTGTTGTTGTTGTTGTTGTTGTTGTTGTTGTTGTTGTCTCGGTTGAAATTCAACTGCCCCTGCCCAGTTGGCAACATCCGGGGCTTGAAAGTTCCTGTCCAAGATTGCTCCGAATAATGGACGCTCAACAGGAACAACCAACCTTCCTCTGTGCGAGGTACAGTCAGCGAAAATCCTTTTGTCCATAACAGCAACACTGTGAATGTCATTTGACGGCGGCAGATTCGACAAGAAATGCCTGATCATCATCATAATAAACCGCGGATATAGCAAGAACTGCTGATTTTCTGGAGCGGTTATTTGGTGAACAAATTCTGAAAAGACCATCTCCGAAAAGCTGTATGGTCGATTATAAACCATCGCGACTATCCCAGATTGAATTTTCGCAACTATATAGTCGAATCCTGCTTTCTTTGGTGCAAAGAACACCATAAACACATGTGCTAAAAACCTCCACTGTCCAATTAATCCACTTTTCATGTAGGACACCTTTGTCACGTCTTGACTGTATCCCATTCTCAGAAAGGCCGCTTGCCTTATACTTAAAGGAAACTCTATCGGACCCGATTCTTCTTCTTGAGTGCCCAGCTGCAACACTTGTCGTAGCATATCTGCCGAGAATACCAACGGTTGTCCAGCAATTCGAGTGCGTAGCACTGTCGGTGTGACCGAGCAGTCTACCTGAAAATGATCGTAAAATTGACGAATGTAAGGCAAAACAAGCTACACATTATGAGACAGTGCAATTCCGATCCTAGACTCTACTAGGAAATCAAGCACTTGTCTAAATCCCTGTGCTTCAGGGAGATTATGATCTGGATGAAGCACCATATTGTGCTTAGGCACAAACGCTCGAACAGCCATTTCTGCACAATAAACAAAACTATTAGATTTATTAAAAATCAATAAACTTGTTTAAATTTAAATCTGTTTTATTTTGAACTTGTTAAAGTACAAAATCTAACACAATCAAATTTCTACAAGTTTAATAAAATTTAAATTAAATCATGCAAATAAAATAACAGATTCGAATGTAACAGATTCGAATAGGTTCCATTTCGAGTTTGGTGACAGATTCGAAGTCACTGGTTTTCTCGAGTCTAATGACAGATTCGAGAAAAACCCCATGAACAGATTCGAAATGCCGAATTTAATTCAAAGACCAAATCTCTTGATTTTAACCTTTTTGGACTTAGAAAATTACTTTTATTAGTCCTACTAGTTACTAATCATATATATATGCCTTTAATTTGAATGTTTATCGGCCCAAACTTGGTAATTTTGTAAAAACCCTATTTCGACCCTTAAACCTTCAAAAATCGATGATTTAGCCTAAAATTGTGTATAAAACTACATGAATCTTGTACAATCAAATTGATTATACATAGATGCAAGAGTGTAATCGAACACACTAGCTTCAAACTCGACAAAATGTCGTTTAGGAGAAATACGATAGACTCGAGGATAGATTCGAAATCGCCGGTATTAGATTCGAGGAAGTAGATTCGACAACAGTAAGAATTAAATGACTTCACTGTTGACCTATATATACTACCAACCTTCGAGTCTGAGGGTAGATTCGAGTCTACTGACAGATTCGAAGCCTTCCTCATTCGAGTCTGTCCTAAACTCGAAAAACCAAACACTTAGAAAAATTCCGAAAATTTTGAAATAACTTCAACTTTTTCAACCTTTTTCTACGGTATTGTGTAACAAGATAAACTATGCCAATTCTTTTTACCCTAAGCACAGATATTTCACGCAATGTTTATTTTATCCAACTTTGAATGCACCCTCAGTAATTTTTGACCTTTTACCTAAGTAAAAATTAAACTAAAATAAAATAAAATAAAATAAACTAAGGTAAATTAAAATAAAAATAAAATAAAAATAAGATAAGTAAACCTAGAAAATTTTAAACTTGACTAAAAATTTAACTACGACTTACGCTAAACTTATTAAAATTAACAACCTATGCTAAACTCTAAACAAAATATTTTTGATGAGTATAGACTAAGAAAGGTTCAATCAGATAGCGATGTCTGATACTTACTTTCAGTACTCAAACTTTCGCACTTAGGAATTTTTGATTCCTTTGATTGTTTGTCGTGACTTACTTATTTAGCCGATTGTTGGTATTTTACCCCTTTAAGCACTCTACATTTCGGAATATCCCTTGGCATTTTTATTTATCAGGAATTTATCTTACATGACTCAGACATAGACATACTTTTATGATCAAGGCACACAGACAAAGATTCTAACTTGTTGATATTTGCAAACTTTCTTTAAAAGACAAACATCGGACACAGGTCTGTATTTTCATACAACAAAGTGTCTTAGCTTGACTTAAGGTTTACTTTTAAAGTTAGCAAGATAGCGGTGACAGGTCTGTACTGACGTACAACAGAACGACATATCTGCTAACCCGAATCTAAACAGAGACAACAGGTCTGTACTTACGTACAACAGAGTTGCATGTTTTCGACTCTCAGTTTTATATGATATTTCTATTCTTTCCATTTTCAGATGTATTTTATGTTGCCATACATCCCCAGAATGTTTGCATACCTCATTTAGACTCAAAGTTTGTATGTCTTGTACATAAAAATTAAGACCGATTGGTCATACATCTAAGTTAGTGACACGCTTGACTTTTTCTAGAATATTTTATTAGCCTTGAGATTCCCTATATGTATTATGCCTACCAACACATCAAACTAAATAAAGTATAACACTTAGAATTTAGTTGCATTATGTGTGAAAGCCTAAACACTTAGAGTTTGTAACGACTGTGCTAATTTTCGTCACTTTGAACCTATGTATCTAAGACTTAACTCATTTTCTGATATTCTCTTTTTTTGTATTTTTATGATTTTCTCTCTTTTTTCTTTTGTTTTTCATAAGAAATAGGATAACCTACTAACATACTAAAAATAGAAACTTACTAAAAATAGAAACTTTCCTAAATTAGCAGACTACTTTAAAGAAAGACAAAATACGACTTATAAAAGAAAATAAGCTACTAATACTAAGTTCAATTTACTCTGGGTTGCGCATTCCATTCAGTTGAATTAAATACTCAAACCGTGACTTATCAAATGCTTTGGTAAATAAATCTGCATTATTATCTTCTGTTGCCACTTTTACCAGTTTGATTAAGTTCTTTTCAGCACAATCACGAATAAAATGATGCCTTATGTCTATGTGCTTTGTTTTATTATGTTTAACTGGATTATTTGGTATAGCAATTGTAGATTGATTGTCTATCCTAATTGGAGTTTGAGTGTAAGCCAAATCGTAATCCCGCAATTGTTGTTGTATCCACAGAACCTGTGAGCAGCAACTACCAGCAGCAACATACTCGGCCTCGCACGTTGACACGACTACCGACGTTTGTTTCTTGCGTTGCCAGGATACCAATCTCCCTCCTAGGAACTGACAACCTCCAGTTGTTGATTTGCGCGTCAAGCTGCATCCTCCGTAGTCAGAATCCGTGAACGCCTCCAACTCTAGATCTCCCTCCGCGTGATACCAAAGTCCCAGCTTCGGTTTCGACTTGAGGTATCGTAGAATCCGCTTCACAGCTTTCATATGCATCTCCTTCGGATTCGCTTGAAACCTAGCACAAATACAAACAGCAAACATAATATCAGGTCTTGAAGCAGTTAAATACATAAGTGACCCAATCATGGCCCGATATAAAGTCGGATCCACATCGGTATCACTTTCGGTACCCGGTCCGAGATTATGATTCACTTGAATCGGCGTGCTGAAATGGGCAGTCAACTTAGTTCCTTCCATCCCGAAACGTTCTAATATGTCATAGACATACTTAGTCTGATGGATAAACATCCCTTCCTTCTTTTGGTCAACTTGTAACCCTAAAAAGAATTTCAACTCCCCCATAGCACTCATCTCGAACTTAGACTTCATCACCTTCTCGAAATCTTTGCACATCTGTTCGTTTGATGATCCAAAGATGATATTGTAAGGTCTACCACTACTAGATCTATCTAGACGCGGATCCGTGAACGAGTGCGGAATCCTCGTTAACGGTTAGACGGACAACTCTCAACTACGAAACACGGAGACTATCAGAGGCTGAACGAACGACTGACGAACGATCCTACGAACTGATTCTCTCCGAAACGGACCTAAAGCTGATGATAAACTCGAGATCGCCTTAAGCTTAATTCCTCACGAATTCTGCTAAAAGTCTGCTAATGACTCGAGTCTATCCCTAATTATAGACCCTGATTCGAGTCTGATGTGGGCCAAACTCGAATCTGGCCCAAGGCCCATTCGAGTCTGTCTACAATGACACCCTCGAATCTGGGCACATTCGAATCTAAGGCTACATTCGAATCTATCACAGATTCGAATGTCTACCCTTATGTAATTCGAATCTAGCCAAATCACTTAAACACCTAAGTGATGAAACTTATGTTTTTACTTATGCTTGAGTTAATCTTTGAACTTTATGTTTGAACTTCTTGTAATATGTTACATCAAGTTCAAACACACAATCAATAACAGTCAAACGCATATAAACATATATATCAAAACACTCGATAATTCTCAATACTCTGAATATTATCTTAAACCAAAATGTTAGATCGATTAGACTGCTATCGTCACACAGGGTGTACCAACAGACCCCCCCTTGACGATAGCTTCTAATTATTTACATCAAGTTCAAGTACTAGAACTATATATACTACTGCCAGCATATAATCCAACATCTACACGAACTTTAACTACCTTCTGGAACTTCGTGGCTTCAGATCTCCATGCTTCAGTAAAGAAGATAGGCTGATCATGTAGCTTCTTCAGGTCGTCCTTTGATAGATTTATCAAATGCAGTGGATCATATACCTTCAAAACGACCTTCTCGTCTTGATCCTCCATGATGGCTTCAGCGGTGCCAATCTCGAGGTACCACCATTTCATGTTGCTCAAAATGTTCTGTGGCATCGATTTCATTGGAACCTTTTTCAGACATTTGACTGGCTTATAAAACATTCTATCCCAAGGCCTTCCAGTATGAGGATCTATCCTTGATCCATCCTCGACCCTTTTTCCTGATCTCGGCTTAAGCCTCTCAAACTTTCCTGAACGACCCTCTTTTCTTATTATTCTTGCCATGACTTCAGCGTACGGGTCTTCGCCTATATTAACCAGTTCTTTCCATGCTAGTTCCTTAACCTCAATCTTGGGCAGTGAGTTGAACGCTTTCAGTGTTCGCCTCAAGTATTGAAGGCCATCTCTTCTTTTCAAAATAAACAGCTGCAGTTCTCTGTCAAAGAACCAGCTAATAATCCCTCCTGAGAAGTTTACAGCACCCGGAACTCTCATCTTCTTTTTCATCTTCAGCTGATCTTTCTTTTCTTCCTTCTTAAACCAAAGATTTATCAACTCAGCTCTAGATGGCTCCTTCTCTGCCTCTTCAAGTTCTTTGTCTTCAACTGAGGCTACCTTGATGTAGTCTATATCAATCACATTATGATTTTGGCCCTCATATAGTTCCGTGACCGGTTGTGAATTGATTATTACCTCATTTACATGATCGTCCTCATCATCTAATACTTCATCATCCGATTTCCAGTCGATGACCGCCTCCGGAATGAACTCACCTTCCTCCAATTCTTCAACTTCATCTTCAAAATCAAATTCCATAAGCTCTTACTCAATGTCTTTCAGTGCATCTATCATGTCACTATCCAAAGCCCTTGAAGAACCGGCTTCTCCTTCAGCTCCTCCTACTTCTCCTCCGAGACTAGGCTCCCCCTCAGATTGAGCAGTCTGAGCAGCAGAAAAATTTATAGGCTCATCCTGTCTATTAGGGCTGGGATCATCGCCTTGATTATATTCATCATCCTCATCTCTTGGCCTTTGTATATTCGGATCTTGGCACGATGTCTCCCCCTGAGCCTGTATATTTGTCATTAACTGCTCGATTAGGGAGCGCATCGCCCTTAACTCAGCTGCCTGATCGCAGACGAACGTCTTCAGCTCAACTTTCTCTTCCTGGATTTTTTCTACCCTCTTCTTCAATTCAGAATTTTCATTATCTAGATTTGCATTATGTGCCTGAATTTCACCCATTGCCTGTGTTAGGCTCAGGATTTGAACGTGTTGGAAGTCAACGCGAGCTTTGAGCTGCATAAACCTCTGGTTGTCAGCGTAGGCGGTTAAGGTAGATGGAATGGACTGAACAGGAGAAGGGATGAATGGTGGTGGAATATATGGCTCATGTTGAGGTGGTGGTGATGGTGGAGCAGTGGCTTGTGGTTCTGGAATTTGAGGTTCAGGTTGTTGTGCATCGGACGCTGAGGATGTCCCTTGCATAAACCTGTGACGCTTGGCCCGCTGCCTAGTCACCAAGGGAGCAACTTCCTCCTCTTCAAAATCTGAATCGTCAGATTCCCTTGCCTCTCTTCGCCTCGATCCTTCTTCATTCACTATCAATCTAGATCCATAGGTTCCGATTTGAATATTGGGATCTGTAGCCACTGATTCAGAAGCTTCAACTTCCAGCTCCTCCATATCTTCCGACTCTGATTCAGATTATGTAAAACCTTTATCAGCCTGTTCTGGCTCATACTCTTCCACATCTCTTAATACGTCTTCTTCTCCTTCAGGTGGACTGAGCAATTCACCAACTAATGCTGCGGCCACATCTTCATTTGCATGGGGCCCTGATGCCCATATTTCTTCTAATGTTTGCGCGATTTGCTCAGATTATGGAACCGCACTCGAAGGCCCTGCTTCCTGTGCTGAGGCTGCTGACTTGTGGATGGCCTAGTTGCCTGATTGACTCGCAGATGTTCTTTGGCGTCGCCTTTGTTGCTGAGCACGCGGTTGTTGCTGTCGTTGTTGTGGTTGTTGTTGCGGTTGAAATTCAACGACCCCTGCCCAGTTGGCATCTTCCGGGGCCTGAAACTCCCTATCCAAAATTGCTCCAAACAGTGGACGCGCAACAGGAACAACCAATCTTCCTCGGTGTGAGGAACAATCAGCGAAAATCCTTTTGTCCATGATGGCAACACTCTGAAAGTCATTTGACGGCGGCAAGTTCGGCTAGAAATGCTGTATCAACATCATAATGAATCTTGGATAAAGCAAAAACTGTTGATTCTCGGGAACGGATATCTGATGAACAAATTCCGAAAAGAACATCTCCGAAAAACTATATGGGCGATTATACACCATAGCGACGATCCCTGACTGAATTTTCGCCACAATATAGTCGAACCCAGCTTTCTTCGCAGCAAAGCACACCATAAACACATGCGCCAGAAACCTCCATTGTCCTATTAATCCACTTTTCATGTATGACACTTTTGTCACATCGAGGCTGTACCCCATTCTTTGAAAGGCCACTTGCCTTATACTCAAAGGAAATTCCATTGGACCAGCTTCTTCTTCCTGAGTGCCCAACTGCAGCACTTGATGAAGCATATCAGCCGAGAATACCAAAGGCTGTCCTGCAATACGAGTGCGTAGAACTGTCGGAGTGACCGAGCAGTCTACCTGCAAATGATCGTAAAACTGACGGACGTATGGTAACACAAGCTGCACATTATGCGACAGTGCATATCCGATTCTTGATTCAACGAGAAAATCAAGCACTTGACGGAATTCCTGCGCCTGAGGGAGATTCAGATCTGGATGAAGCACCATATTGTGCTTAGGAACGAACGCTCGAACAGCCATTTCGGCACAATAAACAAAACCATTAGATTCATTAAAAATCAATAAACTTGTTTAAATTTAAATCTGTTTTATTTTAAACTTGTTTAAGTACAAAATCCAACACAATTAAATTTCTACAAGTTTAATAACATTTAAATTAAATAGTGCAAATAAACAATAGATTCGAAAGTAACAGATTCGAAGTGTCCCTATTCGAGTGTAATGGACAGATTCGAAGTGTCCCTATTCGAGTGTAATGGACAGATTCGAAGGTCATGGTCATCTCGAATCTAATGACAGATTCGAGAAACCCATGAACAGATTCGAACGGCCGTATTCATTCAAGGACCAAATCTCTTGATTTTAACCTTTATGGACTTAGAAAATTACATTCATTAGTCCTACTAGTTACTAATCACAGATATATGTCTTTAATTTGATTGTTTATCGGCCCAAACTTGGTAATTTTGTAAAAACCTATTTTGACCCTTAAACCTTCAAAATTCGATGATTTAGCCTAAAATTGTGTATAAATCTACATGAATCTTGTTCAATCACGTTGATTATACCTAGATGCAAGAGTAGAATCGAACACACTAGCTTCAAACTCGACAAAATGTCGTTTAGGAGAAAAGCGATAGACTCGAAGATAGATTCGAAATCGTCGATAATAGATTCAAGGAAGTAGATTCGACAACAGTAAGAAATAAATGACTTCACTGTTGACCTATATATACTACCAACCTTCGAGTCTAAGTCCTTATTCGAATCTACTGACAGATTCGAAGTCTTATCACTTCGAGTCTGTCCTAGATTCGAAACCACCAAACACTTAGAAAAATTTCGAAAATTTTGAAATAACTTCAACTTTTCCAACCCTTTTCTACTGTATCGTGTAACCAGATAAACTATGCCAACTCTTTTACCCTAAGCACCAGATATTTCACGCAATGTGTATTTTATCCAACTTTGAACGCACCCTCAGTAATTTTTGACCTTTTACCTAAGTAAAAATTAAACTAAAATAAAATAAAATAAAATAAAATAAAATAAAATATTATAAAATAAACTAAGGTAAAAATAAAATAAAATAAAATAAACTAAGGTAAAGTTTTGACCAAAAAATTTATTCTAGACTTAAGCTATACTTAACAAATTTACAACCTAAGCTAAAAATTAAACGAAATGTTTTTGATGAGTATAGTCGAAGAAAGGTTCAATCAGATAGCGATGTCTGATACTAACTTTCAGTACTTAAACTTTCACACTTAGGAATTTTTGATTCATTTGATTGTTTGTCGTGACATACCCATTTAGCCGATTGTTGGTATTTTACCCCTTTAAACATTCTACATTTCGGAATATCCCTTGGAATTTTTATTTATCATGAAATTATCTTACGTGACTCAGACATAGACATACTTTTATGATCAAGGCATACAGACACAGATTCTAACTTTTTGGTATTTGCAAACTTTCTTTAAAAGACAACCATTGGACACAGGTTTGTATTTTCATACAACAAAGTGTCTTAGATTGACTTAAGGTTTATTTTAAAGTTAGCAAGACAGCGGTGACAGGTCTGTACTGACGTACAACAGAGCGACATATCTGCTAACCCGAATCTAAACAGAGACAACAGGTCTGTACTTACGTACAACAGAGTTGCATGTTTTCGACTCTAAGTTTTGTATGATATTTCTATTCTTTCCATTTTCAGATGTATTTGATGTTGCCATACATCCCCAGAAAGTTTGCATACCTCATTTAGACTCAAAGTTTGTATGTCTTGTACATAAAAATTAAGACCGATTGGTCGTACATCTAAGTTAGTGACACGCTTGTCTTTTTCTAGAATATTTTATTAGCCTTGAGATTCCCTATATGTATTATGTCTACCAACACATCTAACTAAATAAAGTATAACACTTAGGATTTAGTTGCATTATGTGTGAAAGCCTAAACACTTAGAGTCTGTAACGACGGTGCTAATTTTCGTCACTTTGAACCTATGTATCTAAGACTTAACTCCTTTTCTGATATTCTCTTTTTTTGTATTTTTGTAATTTTCTCTCTTTTTTCTTTTGTTTTTCATAAGACAAAGCAGTAAAATAAGCTAACCTACTAACTTACTAAAATTAGAAACTTACTAAAAATAGAAACTTTCCTAAATTAGCAGATTACTGTAAAGAAAGAAATACTACGACTTTGAAAGAGAATAAACTAATACTACTAAGGTCAATTTACTCTGGGTTGCGCATTCGATTCAGTTGAATTAAATACTCAAACCGTGACTTATCAAACGCTTTGGTAAATAAATCTGCATTATTATCTTCTGTTGCCACTTTTACCAGTTTGATTAAGTTCTTTTCAGCACAATCACGAATAAAATGATGCCTTATGTCTATGTGCTTTGTTTTGTTGTGTTTAACTGGATTATTAGTTATTGCAATAGTAGATTGATTGTCTATCCTAATTGGAGTTTGAGTGTAAGCCAAACCGTAATCCCGCAATTGTTGTTGTATCCACAGAACCTGTGAGCAGCAACTACCAGCAGCAACATACTAGGCCTCGCACGTTGACACGGCTACAGATGTCTGTTTCTTGCATTGCCAGGATACCAACCTCCCTCCTAGGAACTGACAACCTCAAGTCGTTGATTTGCGCGTCAAGCTGCATCCTCCGTAGTCAGAATCTGTGAACGCCTCCAACTCTAGATCTCCCTCCGCGTGATACCAAAGTCCCAGCTTCGGTTTCGACTTGAGGTATCGTAGAATCCGCTTCACAGATTTCATATGCATCTCCTTCGGATTCGCTTGAAACCTAGCACAAATACATACAGCAAACATAATGTCAAGTCTTGAAGCAGTTAAATACATAAGTGACCCAATCATGGCCCGATATAGAGTCGGATCCACATCGGTATCACTTTCAGTACCCGGCCAGAGATTGTGATTCACTTGAATCGGCGTGCTGAAGTGGGCAGTCAACTTTTTTCCTTCCATCCCGAAACGCTCCAATATGTCATAGACATACTTGGTCTGATGGATAAACATGCCTTCCTTCTTCTGGTCAACTTGTAACCCCAAAAAGAAATTCAACTCCCCCATAGCACTCATCTCGAACTTAGACTTCATCAAACTTCTCGAAATCTTTGCACATCTGTTCGTCTGATGATCCAAAGATGATATCATCGACGTACACTTGTACCAAGATAAAGCCTTCTCCCTTCCTCTTAACAAAGAGAGTACTATCTATCCTACCCCTTTCAAAACCATTTTCTAAAAGATGGTTGGATAAAGTCTCATACCACGCCCTAGGTGCCTGATGTAATCCGTATAGAGCCTTATCTAAACGATATACTCTATCAGGATATTTTGGATTTGTAAATCCGGGCGGTTGTTCTACATACACCAACGCCTTCACTTTCCCATACAGGAAAGCACTCTTAACATCTAACTGATATACTTTAAAACCCTTGAAGGAGGCAAACGCTAGAAACAACCTAATGGCTTCCAGCCTTGCTACTGGTGTAAAAACCTCGTTGTAATCGATTCCCTCCTCTTGGTTGAAACCCTTTACAACTAACCTTGCCTTGTTGCGCGTCACTATACCCCGATCGTCCCTTTTGCACTTAAAAACCCATTTGGTTCCTATGGCAATCTCCCCTCGAGGTAATGGAACTAACTCCCACACTTCTAGTTTCCTAAATTGCGAAAGTTCTTCCTGCATCACTTCAACCCAGGAGTTATCGTTAAGTGCCATTTGCACATTCTTAGGCTCTACTTGCGATATGAAACATGAATAGAGACATGTGTGATATGCCTAGGAGTCGTTTATCATCGACAACAACACTGTGTTGTTATTTACACTACTCCTTGTCCTCACACCCTCGTTAGGATTTCCTATGATGCTTTCTAATGGATGGTTCTTGTTAATCCTAGAGGTCTCTATATCATCAACTCTTACATTATCTCCTAAGTCAGATCCTATTTCACCTAATGGGGGAACATGCTCAGCTTTTACATTTTCCTCCTCACGGATGTTTTCCTCAGAGTTGGAACTCGATGCTTGAGTCTGATTCTTAGTGGTAGGTGGCTCTTGATCAGCAACTTCTGGAGATCTATCTACAGTCGCAGTAGGCTCGGATGTAGATTCAAACGTGGTCCTGGGAAAGATTTAGCCATCGTCGTTCAGATGCAACGTCGCCATGTCCTTTTCGATTGTACCTGCATTATCATCCAAAGGAATGTTAAATGACTCAAATAACTTATCATAGTCAAATATCCATTCCGGACCAGTTTGGGGTTCATGTGTATAACTTGTGACTTCAATATTATACACAATCTCCACAGTACCATTTGTTTTGTTAAACACCCGTTTGTTTGGTGAGTTTGGCACATAACCTAGGAAGTATCCTTCGTCAGCCTTTTCACCAAACTTCGGTTGATGTTTTGTTCGTAAAAGAGTGCATGGTACTCCAAACGGTTCGAATCCAGTTAAGTTGGGTGGCCGTTTATTCAAAATTTCATAACATGTTTTGTTCAATGATTTGACTGTAAGGACTCTATTTAAAATATGGCACGCGGTATTCACTTCCTCCCCCCAAAACATGGTAGGAAGCTTTGAATCCGAAAGCATAGTCCTTGCAGCCTCAATCAATGTTCTATTTTTACGTTCGGCCACCCCATTTTGTTGAGGTTCATATGGTGCACTGAATTGATGCACTATGCCCTTTGATAGGCAATATACCCCAATTACAGAGTTTTTAAATTCAGTCCCATTATCACTACGAATATGTTTAACCCTTTTTCCGTATGAGTTCTCCACATGGTCTAAGAACCCGATGAGCTTTGAAGCCGTCTCGTCCTTTGTACCTAAAAAGAAAACCCAAGAAAAACATGAGTATTCGTCAGTGATAACTAAGCAAAACCAACTACCTCCTATACTCCTTTTGTTGATAGGGCCGAAAAGGTCCATATGCAACAAATCGAATGTTGAGGCGATTGAATTCTGCTTCTTGGACTTGTGTGTCTTTTTATGCTGTTTGCCCTTCATGCAAGGTAGACACTTGTCTTCGAACTGAAAACTTTTCATGGGCACACCCTGCACCAATCCATTCTTCGTTATGTAATTCATCTTTCTTAGGTGCAGGTGAGCCATGCGTCTGTGCCACAGTACTGATTCCGTCTCTGAAGCTTTGGATAATAGACAGATTGGCCCCATCGAGGTCTCAGGCTTGTTCATATCCAGCATGTACAAGTCGTTCTTCCTTGGCGCCCGCATCAATACCCATTCTTCAGGAATTTTGAATCCCGGCTTTAGCACTAACGCCTCAGTGTCAGTAAATAACACCGAGTTCTTCTTATCACAGATTTGAGATACACGAATGAGATTGTGAACCAGTTTATCAACGTGATAAACTTGGTCCAACTTTATTGTCCCATTAGTGACCACTCCGATACCCGTGATATTTCCACCCTTGTTACCAGCGAATGATACGAATCACCTATTACCTCCCTTGAAGTCTGTGAGAAGACTTCTTTCCCCCGTCATGTGCCTGGAGCAACCACTGTCGACGAACCACTTGTTGTTTGGTCCTGTAGTTATCTCCTGCACATGAAAGAAAAGAGGTTAGTTATCACGGGGAACCCAAGCCATGACTGACTTGGTAATACCATTCTCGTCCACATACGTGAACTCTTTCAAGTACCCATCTCGCCTTTCAGGTGACTTGGGCCTTTGAACTGAATTCTGTTGTGGTGCCGAGTGATTTAAGTTCACTCTTTGCCTTGGTGTAGGCATTTGTTTTGGAGCTCTAGAATAATTCCTATTATATGCCATTTCTGACTGTGTTCCCTGAGCTCTTACCGGTGCATACTGTCTAACTGGAGTACGAGACCTAACTGGAGTATGTGACCTGCTAGGTGTTGTGCTCCTATAGACTTGCTGTGGTGCTGACCTAGATTGATTATTGACACGATTCGGTGAATTTGTCCTAATCACTTCCTTTGGTCCAACCTTAACCGGTGTGTTTTTCACAACTTGTTTGGGTGCGGCCTGCACAGTTTTCTCGGTAGGTTGAGAACTACTGCTGCTTGGCACACTAATTGAGGACTTAACAGGTGTTGGGTTCACTGTCTTAGGGGTAACATCGGCTTTCCTAAGTGGACAGTGAGAAGCAACATGCCCCTTCTCGTGACATCTGAAGCAAGACATCTTATCTATGGACTTTTTGTGTGTTCCCTTAGATCTAGGTGTCTCACTAGTGTCTATTTCCTTTGGAACATCTACGGTGTCTGGCTCGTCGACCTGGTCAGCCCAAGAAATTTTCTGTTTTACTGCAGGTGTTTCACTGGAGGAAGACACAAATTTCACTTTCTTGACCTTGACGGTTGAGTCAGCCACCTTAGGTGCATTTTCTACTAAAGGCTCAGGTGTTGGTGTAGGTAGGTCCTCTAAGTCTACTGATTTATCAGTGTTCTCCTGAGGCTGAGGCACATAGTTTGCATTGAAAGGTGGAGGTATTTTGTGAAAACCTAGACCTACAGGCTTCTTAGACTGTCTTTGGGCATCTAAGACTTTCCCTAGATTTAGACTCGAATTTCTAAACTTCTCCAACTTGCTATTTGCCTCTGCTACCTTAACCTTTGTCTCTGCTAGCTCTATATCCTTGTCCTTAAGACTTTTTGTCAAGGCCTCTACGTGCTCATACATAAGTTCTATCCTAACACACTGCTCACTGAGTTTGTCTTTTAGAACTACTACGTCTTGAGCATCAGCTTTAAGCTTTTCTTTTAGATCTTGCTTGATATCATTTAGGCTAGCATTTTCAATTTTTAAGTTTTCATTTTGAGCAGTTATGGTCTTATGTGAGTCTAAGACTAGATTTAACATATCGTTAGAACTAACACATAAAGCACATAATTCACGAAATAGAGAAAAAGACAGACTAACCTTTGAGTTATCAGATTCCACGTTGGCCATCTGAGCAGCAAACTCCAGCACTGTCTGATCATTCGCCTTTTCTACCCACATCGGACTGCTGTCCCGTGTGGTCTGCTCTTCCCCATCACATCCAGTTTCTGTGACTTCAGCCATGAAGGCTCTAGCATTGGACTCAGGATGTGAACTCCAATCATATGTACCATCTAGTTGTCGATCTGAAGTGACGTTCGATAGTAAACCAGCTAGATTGGCTTGTCCAGATGAGGAACTCGGAAGGTATCGTTGTTGGGACTGATTTTGGAACTGTCCCTGATGCTGACTCTGCCCCTGGTATGTCTCTACCCTTGGTCTCTGGCACTCCCTGGCAAAGTGACCCAGTCCTTGGCAGTTGTAGCATTTTACCTTGGACTTATCAAATCCTATCCCCTTGTTATTCAGCAGCAGATTCCTCCCAATTCTCTTTATGAATCTCTTAACCCTCTGGGTTACCATGGCCAGTTGCCACTTAAGATCCATTCCCTCAAGATCATCAGGGTCGACCTGATCGTAGTCTTCGTCCCAAAGAGCCGGATCATTAATCTTCCCTTGAACACAATTTCCATACGGGGCCACAAAAGAAGCAAGTAGATTCAGATGTTCTTCCGCTGACTTTGCGCTCATGGGCATCTTTGAATAGCTCGGAGGTGTGGATGTCTGTTGAACTTGAGGTTGCGGTTCTTCCGATCTGCCTAACCCTAAGAACGCGCGATTCAGTGTGTCATCAGACTCTGCTGGTGACGATGTCTCTCCAGTGAAAAACGCTGTAGCAGACTTCGGTTCGGCTGCCGCTGAAGATTTTGACGTCTTTCCAAAATGCATTGCTGGATTCTGGACTTGCTCATAATCAGTCTCGGTCTTCAGTAGCTCGAAGTGATATGCCCTCAACGTTCCCACTATATCATCCAGAGATTGAGTGTAGTATTTGTCTTCATTCAGCTTGATCATTGCCACGTACATAGCCCATTTGGCTGGTAGGGCATCAAGAAGCTTGTTGTTCTTGTCAGTATCGGTAAACTCAATCCCGTGGCTCTCAAGTTCCGTCAATAGATGATAGAAACGGGTGATGATGTCATCCAGTTGTTCATCCATTAACGCCTTGAAGATGGCGAACTGTTGTTTCAACAGCTCTGTACGCTTTCTCCGAACCCGAGGATTTCCCTCACACCTCTTCTCTAGCGACTCCCAAAGTTCTTTTGATGTCCTCTGAGTCCTAAATGTGTGCAGAATATCCTGCGGTAACGCCATTCGAATTAGAGACAAAGCTTTGTTTTCGGCTTCAAATAATTTCTTGTCATCCTCCTTCATCATTTGGTATGACAAGACCTTTTGACGGCCTTCAACTTCTGACACCGGTGGAATATACCCTTCGTCGATGCACACCCACATGCGCATGTCGTTGAAACGTACGAAATTAGTAAATCGGTCTTTCCACCAATAATAATCCTCGACCTTCATCAGCTTAGGCGGGGCGTTTGCCTTCCCGACCTCGTGGTCCATTTCTAGGAATTTCTGAAGATTTGACATCTTTTCAAAAGAAATCGAGTTTGAACTTAGTTAATTTAATTCGAAACTGATTTAGACTAACTTTTTCGAATCTAGGTAGGTTCGAAACTAATTAAGGGTAAATCTTTTGGGATTAAATTCGATTAAGTGTTAAAGTTCAATTAGATTCGAAATTATGTCAGATTCGAAAGTTCTTAGATTCGAAGGACCTTAGATTCGAAGGTTTACCAAACTCGAAGTTAACAGCAGATTCGAAGCACTTATCGACACTAGACTAGACTCGAACTAGACTCGAAACTAGATAGACTCGAGACTCTGTTCGAATGAAGCACAAACTCGACACAGATTCGAAACCTACTGAAACAGACTCGAAAGGAGCAGGTGAAGGTTAGATTCGAGACTAAAGTGTAACCCTAATTACCCCTATTAGATTCGAGCGCCGCAAACTCGAAAAACAGTTAATACTTTGATTTTTTAACGATTTTCACATTAAACCAGTATTTTTCTAAAAAAAATAATGGTTTCGATCAAAAACGAGAAAAACCACAAAGTATTTTCTGAATATGAATTTGCTAAGCTCAAAAACTCGATTTTGAGAGAAAAACCGTCCAACTAGCGTCAAGAAACCTAGAATGTATATGATGAACACGAAGAACACCAAGAACACTCCGTAGGCTCTGATACCACTTGTAAGGTCTACCACTACTAGATCTATCTAGACGCAGATCCGTGAACGAGTGCGGAATCCTCGTTAACGGTTAGACGGACAACTCTCAACTACGAAACACGGAGACTATCAGAGGCTGAACGAACGACTGACGAACGATCCTATGAACTGATTCTCTCCGAAACGGACATAAAGCTGATGATAAACTCGAGATCGCCTTAAGCTTAATTCCTCACGAAAATTGCTAAAAGTCTGCTAATGACTCGAGTCTATCCCTAATTATAGACCCTGATTCGAGTCTGATGTGGGCCAAACTCGAATCTGGCCCAAGGCCCATTCGAGTCTGTCCACAATGACACCCTCGAATCTGGGCACATTCGAATCGAAGGCTACATTCGAATCTATCACAGATTCGAATGTCTACCCTTATGTAATTTGAATCTAGCCAAATCACTTAAACACCTAAGTGATGAAACTTATGTTTTTACTTATGCTTGAGTTAATCTTTGAACTTTATGTTTGAACTTCTTGTAATATGTTACATCAAGTTCAAACACACAATCAATAACAGTCAAACGCATATAAACATATATATCAAAACACTCGATAATTCTCAATACTCTGAATATTATCTTAAACCAAAATGTTAGATCGATTAGACTGCTATCGTCACACAGGGTGTACCAACAGATATCATCAACGTACACTTGTACCAAGATAAAGTGATCTCCCTTCCTCTTAACAAAGAGAGTACTATCTATCCTACCCCTTTCAAAACCGTTCTCTAACAGATGGTTGGATAGAGTCTCATACCACGCCCTAGGTGCCTGATGTAATCCATATAGAGCCTTATCTAAGCGATATACTCTATTAGGATATTTTGGATCTGTAAATCCGGGCGGTTGTTCTACATACACCAACTCCTTCACTTTCCCATACAGGAAAGCACTCTTAACATCTAACTGATATACCTTAAATCCCTTGAAGGAGGCAAAAGCTAGAAACAACCTAATGGCTTCTAGCCTGGCTACTGGTGCAAAAACTTCGTTGTAATCGATTCCCTCCTCTTGGTTGAAACCCTTTACAACTAGCCTAGCCTTGTTGCGCGTGACTATACCCCGATCGTCTCTTTTGCACTTAAAAACCCATTTGGTTCCTATGGCAACTTCCCCTCGAGGTAATGGAACTAACTCCCACACTTCTAGTTTCCTAAATTACGAAAGTTCTTCCTGCATCGCTTCAACCCAGGAGTTATCCTTAAGTGCCATTTGCACATTCTTAGGCTCTACTTGCGATATGAAACATGAATATAGACATGTGTGATATGCCTCGGAGTCGTTTATCATCGACAACAACACAGTGTTGTTATTTACACTACTCCGAGTCCTCACACCCTTGTTAGGATTTCCTATGATGCTTTCTAATGGATGGTTCTTGTTAATCCTAGAGGTCTCTATTTCATCAACCCTTAGATTATCTCCTAAGTTAGATCCTATTTCACCTAATGAGGGAACAGGCTCAGCTTCTACATTTTCCTCCTCATGGACGTTTTCCTCAGAGTTAGAACTTGATGCTTGAGTCTGATTCTCAGTGTTAGGTGCCTCTTGATCAGCAACTTCTGGAGATGTATCTACAGTCGCAATAGGCTCGGATGTGGATTCAAACGTAGTCCTCGGAAAGATATGGCCATCGTCATTTAAGTGCAACGTCGCCATGTCTTTTTCGATTGTACCTGCATTATCATCCAAAGGAATGTTAAATGACTCAAATAACTTATCATAGTCAAATATCCATTCCGGACGAGTTTGGGGTTCATGTGTATAACTTGTGACTTCAATATTATACACAATCTCCACAGTACCACTCGTTTTGTTAAAAACCCGTTTGTTCGGTGAGTTCGGCACGTAACCTAGGAAGTATCCTTCGTCAGCCTTTTCACCAAACTTCGGTTGATGTTTTGTTCGTAAAAGAGTGCATGGTACTCCAAACGGTTCGAATCCAGTTAAGTTAGGTGGCCGTTTATTCAAAATTTCATAGCATGTTTTGTTCAAAGATTTGACTGTAAGGACTCGATTTAAAATATGGCACGCGGTATTCACTGCCTCCCCCCAAAACATGGTAGGAAGCTTTGAATCCGAAAGCATACTCCTTGCAGCTTCAATCAATGTTCTATTTTTACGTTCGGCCACCCCATTTTGTTGAGGTTCATATGGTGCACTGAATTGATGCACTATGCCCTTTGATAGGCAATATACACCAATTACAGAGTTTTTAAATTCAGTCCCATTATCACTACGAATATGTTTAACCCTTGTTCCGTAGGAGTTCTCCACTTGGTCTAAGAACCCGATGAGCTTTGAAGCCGTCTCGTCCTTTGTACCTAAAAAGAAAACCAAAGAAAACCGTGAGTAATCGTCAGTGATAACTAAACAAAACCAACTACCTCCTATTCTCCTTTTGTTGATAGGGCCGAAAAGGTCCATATGCAACAAATCGAATATTGAGGCGATTGAATTCTGCTTCTTGGACTTGTGTGTCTTTTTATGCTGTTTGCCCTTCATGCACGGTAGACACTTGTCCTCGAACTGAAACCTCTTCATTGGCACACCCTGCACCAGTCCATTCTTCGTTATGAAATTCATGTTCCTTAGGTGCAGGTGAGCCATGCGTCTGTGCCACAGTACGGACTCCGTCTCTAAAGCTTTGGATAATAGATAGAGTGGCCCCATCGAACTCTCCGGCTTGTTCATATCCAGCATGTACAAGTCGTTTTTCCTTGGCGCCCGCATCAGTACCCATTCTTCTTATCACAGATTTGAGATACACTAATGAGATTGTGAACCAGTTTATCAACGTGATAAACTTGGTCCAACGTGATTGTTCCATTAGTGACCAATCCGGTACCCGTGATATTTCCACCTTTGTTACCCGCAAATGATACGAATCCCCTATTTCCTCCCTTGAAGTCTGTGAGTAGACTTCTTTCCCCCGTCATGTGCCTGGAGCAACCACTGTCGACGAACCACTTGTTGTTTGGACCTGTAGTTATCTCCTGGACATGAAAGAAAAGAGGTTAGTTATAACGGGGAACCCAAGCCATGACTGACTTGGTAATACCTTTCTCGTCCACATACTTGAACTCTTTCAAATACCCATCTCGCCTTTCAGGTGACTTGGGCCTTTGAACTGGGTTCTGTTGTGGTGCCGAGTGATTTAAGTTCACTCTTTGCCTTGGAGTAGGCATTTGTTGTGGAGCTATAGAATAATTCCTATTATAAGGCATTTCGGACTGTGATCCCTGAGCTCTTACCGGTGCATATTGTCTAACTGGAGTATGAGACCTAACTGGAGTGTGTGACCTGCTAGGTGTTATGCTCCTATAGACTTGTTGTGGTGCTGACCTAGATTAATTAATGACACGATTCGGTGAATTTGTCCTAATCACTTCCTTTGGTCCAACCTTAACCGGTGTGTTTTTCACAACTTGTTTGGGTGCGGCCTGCACAACTTTCTCGGTACTTTGAGAACTGCTGGTGCTCGCCACACTGGTTGAGGGCTTGACAGGTGTTGGATTCACTGTCTTAGGTGTAACATCTGCTTTCCTAAGCGGACAGTGAGAAGCAACATGCCCCTTCTCGTGACATCTAAAGCAAGACATCTTATCTATGGACTTTTTGTGTGTTCCCTTAGATCTAGGTAGACTCGAGACCCTATTCGAATGTAGCACAGACTCGAAACAGATTCGAAACCCACTGAAACAGACTCAAAAGGAGCAGATTTTGGTTAGACTCGAGACTAAGTGAAACCCTAATTACCCCTATTAGATTTGAGCGCCGCAAACTCGAAAAACGGCAAACACTTTGATTTTTTGGCGTTTTGCAGATTAAATCACTGTTTTTCCAACGAAAAATAATGATTTCGATTAAAAACGTGAAAAACCACAAAGTGTTTCCCGAAGATGAATTTGCTAAGCTTGAAAATACGTTTTTGAGAGAAAAACCGTCCAACTAGCGTCAAGAAACCTAGAATGTATTTGATGAACACGAAGAACACCAAGAACACTCCTCAGGCTCTGATACCACTTGTAAGGTCTACCACTATACGAGATCTATCTAGACGCGGATCCGTCAACGAGTGCGGAATCCTCGTTAACGGTTAGACGGAAACAACTCTCAACTACGAAACACAGAGACTATCAGACGCTGAACGAACGACACACGAGCGATCCTACGAACTGATTCTCTCCGAAAGAACACGCACCAAGCTGATAAACTCGAGATCGCTTTAAACTTAATTCCTCACGAATTCTGCCAAAAGTCTGATAATATCTCGAGTCTATCCCTAATTATAGACCCTGATTCGATTCTGATGTGGGCCAAACTCGAATCTGGCCCAAGGCCCATTCGAGTCTGTCCACAAAGACACTCTCGAATCTGGTCATATTCGAATCTATGGTTACATTCGAATCTATCACAGATTCGAATGTCAACCCATATATAATTCGAATCTAGCCTTTTACATAAACAACTAAGTGTTGAAACTTATGTTATTACTTATGATTGATTTTATCTTTGTACTTTATGTTTGAACTTCTTGTAATTCGTTACATCAAGTTCAAACATACAAACACTAATAAATATCAACCATATATAAAAATATATAACACACACTTGCTAAAATCACAATGTAGGATCACTTAGACTGCTATCGTCACACAGGATGTACCAACAGATCCTATTCTTGATAACAGTCCTGAATCTAAAGAAGATCAGATTCAAAATAGAGACTATGAGTGCACAGCAGTTGAGAAGGAACACAAAACAATGAGTGCACCTATAGAGATCCAAGCCCCCAGTAAGAAAGGAAAAGAGAAGATGAGTGTATGCAATGCTGCTCCACAAGTTTCAGTACATTATAACTGTAACACTGCATCTTCTTCAAAGAATAATAAAAAGGGTAAAAATGTTCCATCTGCACATGTCAAAAGCATGGTGTTCAAAAGATTCCCAAACAACAGCAGGTAAGGGGAAATCAGAGGAACAAGAACCAGAAATTGTCAAATAAATCTGGTTCTCCAATTCAAACAGTCAAAAGGTGTTTTCACTGTGGCAGGAAGAATCACTTGGCCAAGGATTGTTTTTATAAACAAGCTGTTGCAAAACAGACTGTAAATCATAAAAAATCAAGTCCTACTCATGTAAAAAATTCAAAGGTCAAACCTTCTGCTACACCAGTTCCAAAGAAAACAGTTGATCACAGACTTTCAAAAGCTAATAAAAAACAGTCCACACACCAAAAACAAGTTTTGGCAAAGCCTAAATTAAGTTTTAAACAGATATGGTGTGTCAAAGACAAATCCTGAGATCAAACTGCTGATACAAAAAATCAGACTGCTAAGCCAAATTCTGAAGCTGTTAGTGCAAATTCTGAAGCTGTTAGCACTACAAACACAGATCAGACTGCTAAGCATCAATCTGGAACTGTTAATGAATCACCTGAGACTGTTGGAAGAAAAGATGATCAAAATACCTGGATACCTCATATAATCACTAAGTACTCTCCAAAGACTCCAGCAGTAGATCTCACTAAATATAAGAAGTCAAAAACAGTATTTAGTTATGTCAATGCACAAGGTCAACCCAAAACCAATTTGGTTTGGGTTTACTCCACTACTGACTAAGCTTTTATTTGTACAGGGCAACCACAGGTCACCTCATAAAAGAAGATGGCATTTGGACAGTGGATGCTCTAGGCACATGACAGGCAATTCTGAGTGCTTGTCAAATTTCAAAGGCTTTGATGGAGGATTTGTTGCATTTGGAGGCAACTCAAAAGGAGGTAAGGTTACAGGTAAAGGTACTGTTAATGCAGGCAACATGATTTTCAATGATGTTTTGTATGTTGAACAACTTAAGTATAATTTATTAAGTGTCTCTCAAATTTGTGACAAACAAAACATTGTTTTGTTTACAGATTCTGAGTGCATTGTCCTTTCAAAAGATTTCAAAATTCCTGAAAATCTTGTTTTACTAAGAACACCAAGAAAGGACAATGTCTATTGTTTGGACACAGATCTTTTATCCAAATCAAATACTTTAAGCTGTTTGATATCCAAAGCATCATCCAATGAGTCTGCCCTTTGGCATAGAAGGATGTGTCACATGAACTTCAAGTCCATGAATGTTTTAGTCAAAAAGAATCTGGTAAGAGGCTTACCACAAAAGGAGTTCATATGTGATGATCATTGTGTAGCATGTCTTAAAGGCAAGCAACACAAAACTTCTCATAAGGCCAAAGAAGTAAATTCAATCTCATCTGCTCTTCAGCTGATTCATATGGATCTATTTGGTCCAACATCTGTTTTGAGTTTGAATAAAAGGGCTTACTGTTTAGTTATTGTTGATGATTTCACCAGATTTACTTGGGTTTACTTTCTTAGGTCTAAAGATGAAACCGCTGAGCTAGTTAAGTCATTTATTCTTAAGATAGAAAACCAATCCAACTCAAAGGTTAAGGTGATAAGATCAGACAATGGAACTGAATTTAAAAATCACATTCTAAACAGTTTTTGTGAGTCCAAAGGTATTGCTAGACAATATAGTGCACCAAGAACACCACAGCAAAATGGTGTAGCTGAAAGAAAGAACAGAACATTAATTAAGGCTGCCAGAACAATGTTAGCTGATTCAAACCTGCCAATGACCTTCTGGGCAGAAGCTGTTAATACAGCCTGTTATGTTCTGAATAGGGTTCAGGTTGTCCAATCTAAAGCAAAAACTCCTTATGAGTTGTTCCATAATAAAAGTCCCCTAATAGTTTCTTCAAGTCTTTTGGATGTCCATGTACTATTCTTCATACTAAGACTCACTTAGGGAAGTTTGACAGTAAGGCTGAAGAAGGATTTTTTGTAGGATACTCAATTCAAAGCAAAGCCTATAGAGTATATAACAGTGTGTCTAAAACCATTGAAGAAAGTGCCAATGTTGAATTTAATGAAAATATTGCAAATGTCAAAGGCAATGGTCCTGATTGGTTATTTGATTTAGATTCACTAACAAATTCTCTGAGCTTTGTTGAGTATACTGCAGAAGCTGATGCATACAGGATTGAAGCTGCCAACACAGATTCTCATGCTGCCAATACAAATTCTCAAGCTGTTGGCACAAAGTTTCAAACTGCTGCAGATTCAACCAATTGGGATGATTACACCACTATACCACTTCTGTCACGTGACCCTCCAGGGGTTCTGAATGCTCAACACGATACAAATCCAGACACTGAAATGTCACTCCCAAGTCCTGAGAGAACAGTTCCAACACAAAGGGAAACAGTCCCAGATTCAAGTCAAGCTGTTCCAGAGGCTGAACCATCTACTGGTCCTGGCAGAGAATATACAAATCTTGGATCCTCTTTTCAGACAGAGAGAGAGCCTACACTCAGAGTTCACAAGTATCATCCTCTCAATCAAGTACTGGGTGATCCAAGTACTCCTGTACAAACAAGGAAAATGGTTCACAATGAGACTGCTGCTGCTGAACAAGCAGTTCCTGAATTCAGTCTAGCTGCTTTTGAACATGCCTGTTTCATGTCTCAACTAGAACCTAAAAAGGCATCAGAAGCTTTGAAAGATTCATCCTGGATTGAAGCAATGCAGGAAGACCTGCTACAATTAAAGATTCAAAATGTCTGGACTCTGGTTGATCTTCCTAAAGGAAAGAGAGCAATTGGTACAAGATGGGTATTCAGAAACAAGAAAGATGAGAGAGGAATAGTCATCAAGAATAAAGCAAGGCTAGTAGCTCAAGGGTACACTCAAGAAGAAGGCATATATTATGATGATGTATTTGCTCCAGTGGCAAGAATTGAAGCCATCAGACTATTCTTGGCATATGCAAGCTTCAAAGGTTTTAAAGTGTATCAAATGGATGTGAAGTCTGCTTTTCTATATGGAACAATTGAAGAAGAGGCCTATGTATGTCAACCTCCTGGTTTTGAGGACTACAAGCATCCAGACAGGGTCTACAAGTTAGACAAGGCTCTCTATGGTCTCCATCAAGCCCCCAGAGCATGGTATGACACTGTGTCATCATACCTTCTACAGAATGGGTTCAAGAGAGGCACTCTGGACAAAACTCTTTTCACAAAGTCCATCAAAGCTGAGATTCTGCTTGTCCAAATCTATGTTGATGACATCATCTTTGGCTCAACAAATGATTGTTTATGCAAAGAGTTTGAAGCTTTAATGCACAAAAAGTTCCAAATGAGTTCAATGGGAGAACTCACTTTCTTTCTAGGATTGCAGGTTAAGCAGAAGCCCACTGGTCTCTTCATAAGTCAATCAAAGTATGTTAAAGACATACTGAAAAAGTTTGGGTATCAAGACACCAAAGTTGCAAGCACTCCAATGGATCCTCACAAGCAGCTCCATACAGACAAAGATGGCATAGATGTGGACATCCATTTATACAGATCTCTTATAGGATCTCTTATGTATCTAACATCTTCTAGACCTGATATAATGTTTGCTATCTGTGTGTGTGCTAGGTTTCAATGCTCTCCAAAGGATTCTCACTTGGTTGCTGTTAAGAGAATCTTTAAATATCTCAAAGGCCAACCACATTTAGGCCTATGGTATCCTAAAGACTCTCCCCTTGAACTAACAGCCTACTCTGACAGTGACTATGGAGGATGCAACATTGAAAGAAAATCCACAACTGGTGGATGTCAATACTTAGGAGCAAGGTTGGTCTCTTGGCAATGCAAAAAGCAGACAATTGTTTCCACCTCATCCACTGAAGCAGACTATGTAGCAGCTGCAAGCTGCTGCTCCCAGGTAATGTGGATTCAAAATCAATTGAGAGACTATGGTATGAACTTATTATCCACTCCTATTTACATTGACAATTCAAGTGCAATCAGCATTGTGCAAAACCCAGTGAAATTCCCAAAAACCAAGCATATAGACATCAGATTTCACTTTATCAGGGATTGTAATGAGAAGAAATTAATCCAAGTTACCAAAATACATACTGATGATCAGTTAGCTGATCTATTTACAAAACCTTTTGATGTAGGAAGGTTCACTTTCCTGGTATCAAATATTGTTATGCTAAACATGGATTAATTTGTTTTCATTATTATCTAATTCATATGCTTATTTAAAGGGGAGTCACTGTTTCATTAAAAGATGCCTAAGTTTCAACTAACAGCTTGAGTATTTTCTCAAGCTGCTAGTTCATTTTCTCGGACTGTTAGTTATTCTCTTGATCTGTCAAAGTGTGCAGGGTAGTTAGGTAATTTCTTAAATGTGTGTGCGCGGGAACCAACCTTTTTCAAAACCTTTAAAGGTCCCAGTTTCGTTCAGTTGTAACTACCAGTTACAAACTTTCAAACCACGGCCTTTCTTTTCTCTCTGAACGATTCACACACTCCTTCTTGCTACCCTAAATCCTCCGTTCAATCTTCAATGGAGTTTGTCAAAGAACACAACTGTCTATCGTACTCTCTAAAGCACTCTGAACTTCAGCCGTTTCATGACATGATGGATTTTCTAAGACACTCCCATATTCATCATGCCCTCAATATCAATCCTACAATATACATATCCCATGTTGAGCAGTTCTGGAACCGTGCCTCTGTCCAAACCATCAATGGAGTTCCTTCTATTCCATTCGACGTCATTTGCATCTTCAAGATGCCACAGGTATAACAGACCTAACCCTTAATGCTTTACATAATGGTCTTCATGATATTGGATATAGGGGTCCTGCTGATTCATTAAGTTTCTTGAAAGCACACTTTTCACCTAAATGGAAATATCTTGTGCATATTATTCAGCAGTGTATGCGCCCCAAAAGAACTGGTTGGTCAGAATTTTCCTCCAATATTGCCACTGCCTTAGTGTGCTTTTCAACGGGCCAACAGTTCAATTTTTCAAATATGATTTTTCAGGGGATGTTAAGGCATCATTCCCTAAAGAATGGGAAGTTTTTGATGTATCCTAGATTTTTGGCAGAAATAACACTACACACCTGCACCACTTCTAATATACATAAGCGGATACATGTTTCCCATATGCACTCACTATCTTCCATTAAAAGGCTTTTAAAACAAAGTGCCAATTTTTTGAGTGTAGATGTTCCATTGCCTTCTACAATGATGAACAACATTCCAAGAAACAGAGGAGAGGGTCCTGAGCAGGCTCAGCCCATCATTACTGCTTCACCCCCAGGACCCCAACCCCCTCCTCATGATACACAAATTCCTTCTGCTCCTTTTCATCAGCCAAGATCCACACTTAAATATCTATATAAAAGGAAAAGAGGACCAGGAGCTCCTTCCTCCTCAGCCATCAGACAAGAGCCATATAACCCTGTGCAGGAGGACACTTCTGCACAGAATATCCAAAGGGTACACATTGAGGACACTCCCATCCTCACTCAGGAGGTGGACATCTCATCAGAGATGGTCCATATGGGTTCTGTGGCTGGCACTACTGCTGCCTCTGCACAAGAGGCACAGGACAGTGCCAACATCATTAAGACCACGCCCATGGCAACAGCAAGTGTGCAAACACCAGCTGGAAGTCCCCAGAACGAAGAACAGAGGGGCCCAGATGTTTCTACTTCTGGTATTCATGCCAGTGATAGATCACAAGCACCACAGAAGTTTACTGATCTTGAGGCTAGTCTGCAACTTATGCTTTTGACGGATCCTAAGATGAAACCTGTTGTAGCTATGTTGGAATACCAAAGGTCCATCATTGCTGCACAGGGAGCACAGATTATTGCACTAAAGCAGGCAGAAGCGGCTCAAAATCAAAGAATGGATTATCTCCATAAAGGGTTTACCCTCTGTGGAAATAAGATCATGCAATTAGAGCGTTTGATTCAAACCCAAGTGGCAAAGGTTGTAGGTCCTCCTGACCAAACCAATGCTTCCAAAAAGGGGGAGAATCAGGAGTTTCCTAAAGCAGTCCAAGCAGCTCCAATAGAATCAGTCCAAGCAGTCCCAACAGTTCAATCATCTAGGCTAACAGTCCCAACAGCTTCTCAAGCTGTTAGCCTAGAAACTCAAGCTGCTTCTTCAAAAGCAACTGGAGTTGTTATAAGAGTAGGTGTTCAAGCTCCAACCAGTACAGTTAAAGCTACAACTTCTGCTATAAAAGATAAGGGCAAGGGCATTCTTATTGAGTCTCCAAAACACAAATTTTCTTCCATAGAAGCCCAGATTGCCTTTGATGCTGAAATTGCCAGAAAATTAGCAAGAAGAACAGGATCAAGAGTAGACCAGCAAGCCCAGCCCCCAATGGACGATGATGAAACCTTAGGTGATTACCTAAAAGGGTTTGTGGTCAAACAAGGAGAAAAGAAGAGAAAGCTGCCAACAGGGCACTCTAAGGCTGAGCATAGAAGATTTTTAATAAATTTTGCCTTTGCAGCTGGTATCCTGAAGAAGATGGCTCAATCCATGAACATAGAAAGGCTGCAAGATATCCACGACAAAGAGATGGACAAAAGAAAGAAAGCAAAAGTATCCCAAGAAGTCCAAACATCCCAAGAACCAGTGCAAACTGGTACAAGTCATGTTCAAACTGCTGCCAGTGCCCCTGCTCCTTCTGATCAAGCTGTTGCTTCCATTCATGCATCAAAGTCATTATCACAAGCAAAGCTAGATCAAGTTAAAAAGGTGTTGTTTGAGCAACAACTACAAAAGGCTATGGAGTTGGAGAAATTAATAGACCAGCATGACTTTACAAAACCTCCTATCAATTACTGGTATGCTAAACCACTGGACAATATTGACTTAAGATTTCAGTTTGTGATTAGAAGGGAATCTGGTCCAGAAGAAGAGTATGACACATTCTGGCATATGGTTCAAAAGTTGACTAGAGATGAGCTCACAAGGATGCACAATATTGGGTCTGTGACACAAGTCAGATCAGCTCTACCACAAGTAAAGCAAGTCATCAAAGATCTGAAGTCCATTGTTGACCCTGAGTCTATAAAGAAAGATATAGAGGATGCCAACAAGAAGGGAATAAAGATCAAGCAAGTTGATCTGTTTGTCAAATCAAGGACTTACAGAATCAAATTTACAGATGGATCTGGTATGTTCTTGAATCTTGAATTCTATGATCTACCAAAGGCAATGCTACTCCAGATGAAATCTATTAGGATATCTTGTGATAGAGAAGAGATGAAGCAAGAGTTTTTGAAGGCTGTAAATCAGAAACTTGCACAGTTGTAAGTTTTTGAAAGCCTTGGTTTGTAAATAACAGTATACTTATTCATTTTCTTATTTGTGTAGAACTTAAAGTCTTGTGTAAAGAATTTAAGTTAGGGGGAGATTGTTGGGAAATAGTCTAAGTAAGTTCAAGCTGTTAGTTAGACTTCTCAAACTGTTAGTAGAATTTATATGTAAATACAAAGTTCATGCTGTTAGTTGAAGAAACTCGAGCTGCCAGTGTAAAAGTTCAAGCTGCCAGTGTAAATCAACTCAAGCTGCTCTGTTCATGCTGTCAAGTTATTCAAGCTGCTCAACAGTTTCATCAACAGAAAGTGCTGATTTTCAGGAAAAGATATCTACACGAAGATTCCAGCATATCTACTATCAGAGAAGTCATAGTTCTTCAAGGAAACAAATCAAGAAGCAATAGAAATACATAGAATAGGTCTTTCTATTGTATAGGAGTTTTTCTGCATATTCAAGTTTGTCATTGCTTTTTGTTTAATTTTCATAAGCCTCTAAGGTTGTAAAACCCCAAGAACAATTTGTGTTCTTCGTCTAATCAAACAGATTAGAGGTGATTGTAATCTTTGAAATCAGCAATACAAGCAGTTTTGATTATTTCTTGTGTTTACTTGCCATTGATTCTGAAAGCTTTTGTTAAAATAATTAAGTGTTATTCTGCAAACTTCTTAATTAAACTTTGATTCAAAGCAAGATTATTGATTTATACTCTGATAAATTCAAATCAGTTAGTCTTGGTTAATTAGTTTTAAGATCCTGACATTGAGTTTTTCCGATGTTGGAGATTTGACCCAACTTCTGGATCCTGAGTTGGCTGCTAAGGCAACAGAGTTGTCTAATGGTTTCTCCGCCATTCTTATTGAGTTGAGCTGTAGGATCATCCGTAAGTCTACTGAGATGGAGAAAATGCTTAATTCTCTGAAAGATCTGCAGCAATGCGAGACTCTTTTGAAGGAAGAAGTTCGCCTAAAGGGGGAACTAGAGGAGAAGCTGAAGGTAAAAGGAGCTGAGTTGGAGCATTTGCAATTGTCTTATATGTCAAAGTGAGGGATTACAAAGATGTTTGCGAGATGAATGACTTATTGGTGAAGAAGAGTGAATATGATGAGGTGCAGTATAAAGCATTATTAGAGGAGAAGAAAAGGTTGGATCATCGTAATAGGGTATTGGAGGAGGAAAGGGGGAAGCTCATAACTGAGGGCTTTAAACATGTGTTCTTTACTCAGATTCAGAAGGCTGAGTTCATGGAGCCTCTGAGAGCTGTGCAGAGGGCTGCTCTCCGTTTGGGTCGTCACCAAGGGATCCTTTCTACTCAGGGTAAGTGTCTTCCAGACTCGGATGTTTCGGACGTTGATGGGTACTGTGAAGGAGCCAAGGAAGAACTTGAAGTTGCTTTGGCTTCTGCCAAAAATACAAAGTTTGATTACCTGACTTTTGTGTCTACTGACCCTGCGAGACCTTTGGCAGACATCGTTGAACCCTCTAAGGAGAATCCCCCTGCTGTCTAGTTTGATTGCTTTATGTAGTATCTTTATCATTTTCAGTTGTAAGACAATTGGTCTCTTTATATGTTTTGTCCACTAGGCTAATGGCCTTAGTACTATGTGTTTCTTGATCCATGAAGTTGTTTTGTTATGTTCCCTACTATGTATGATCTTTTTCTGAATATGTCATTTGCTTCTAACCAATTAAACTGGCTGTCTTCGTGAGTGTTGTTTGGAATACGTTACTCCTTAGAATTTGACATGTCCTATTGTAGGATTGGGAAAAGCCTGATGGCCCTTCCCTTACTTTTTTGATAAAAAAACAAGGGTGCAAATTGCCCTGCTGGGAAAAAAGCACTAAGCCTGTGGGAAGTAGATTTATGTATTCCATATTAAGGGACATTTATTCCCCGTCGGGAAGAAATGTTAATAAAATAAGTCTTTGACATTATTTATACATAAAGTCGATTTAGAAAGTAAACACATTCAAAAGGACGAGCACATAATTACCCAACTTTTCATTAAAGTCCATACATGAGAAAAGATGATGAATCATAATAGCTGGTTACATGGTGTTACATGTAAAATTATCGTAAGTTACTAACATGCCAAGTGCGAGGAATGAGGGAACCTCCAAGTGTTTCAAGTTGGTAAGAGCCGATGTTACACACCCTACTAATCATGTATGGACCTTCCCAGTTAGGTCCCAGCTTTCCTTGATCCTCCACCCGGCTAGCTTCATTCTTCCTGAGGACTTAGTCTCCTACTTGGAAGGAAGTAGCTCTGTCTTTTTGGTCATAGTACCTCCGCATGGCTTGGTTATGGTAGGCTTCACTTATGGCCGCGATCTCCCTTTTCTCTTCTAACAGGGTTAAGTTCACCAACCTCTGATGCATTGTCCTCCGGCTCATAGTTGCTCCTCCTATATGTAGGCACACTGACTTCAATGGGTAACATGGCTTCTGCTCCATAAACCAGACTGAACGGTGTTTCTCCATGACTACTTTTTTGCGTTGTTCTGCTTCCCCATAACACGTTAGGAAGCTCCTCCACCCAACCGTTGGAAGCACCTTCTAGTATCTTCTTGATTCCCTTGACTATTTCTCTGTTTGTTACTTCCACTTGACCATTTGACTGCGGTTGTCCCACAGAAGTAAACCTTTGCTTTATATGCATCTCTGCACACCAAGATTTGAAAGGGCTTTTTCTAAATTGCTTCCCATTATCGCTTACGATGGAATGAGGCAAGCTAAAGTGACAAACTATGTTGTTCCAGAAGAAATTCAGAACGTGTTTTCCGGTAATGGTGGAGAGTGGTTTAGCTTCCACCCATTTAGAAAAATAATCAATCGCGACTAGCAAAAACTTCACCCTTCCAAGTGCTTCGCGAAAGGGTCCCACAATGTCAATACCCCACTTCTCAAAAGGCCAGCAACCCCCCATAGGCACCATCGTATGCTTAGGCTGGTGAGGGATTCTAGCGTGGATTTGGCAAGAAGAACAGGCTTGTAATTCCTTCTCAGCATCGCGAGACATGCTAGGCCAAAAATATACTAGCCTCATGACTTTAGTAACTACACTCTTGACTCCTGAATGCATACCGCATGACCCCATATGTACCTCTTGGAGCACATTGGAAGCCTGTCTTGGCCCCACACATCGTAACCATGACATTAGGTAGGCCCTTCTGTATAACACCCCATCTTTCTAGACTCTTCTTTATCCTCCGGAAGTCTGTTATGTCGTAAGTACGCTAATAGGGGGGTCATCCAATTATCTCCTTCTTCTTCCACCAGGCCTATCAAGATTGTTACAGTAGAAGGTTCCTTCAGTACCTCCACAAGCACTTCCTTGGTCAGATGAGAAAATGCTACAGAAGCTAGCTTGCTCAGAACGTCTGCCTTCTTGTTCCTGCCTCTGGGTATCTGATGAATTTCCCATTGCGGAAACTTCTTCAAGCTATCTTGCACTAGGCTAATGTACCTTTTCATGGACTCATCTTTGGCTTCAAAAGTACCTTCTACTTAGTTTGCTACCAACTGGGAGTCCACCTTAATCATCAGGCTAGCTATTCCCATCTCGTGAGCTATTCGTAGTCCAGCTAGTAGTGCTTCATACTTCGCCTCGTTATTGGAGGTCATAAATTCAAACCTCAGAGCATAAGTATATTCTTTGCCTTCAGGACTAATCAGAAAAAGTCCCGCTCCTGCTCCTTCTGAACTAGAAGAAACGTATGTGTAGAGGGTCCAATGTTCGCTATCCTCTTTTTGGATTTTCTTGTCCGGAGGGGTGGTAACTCCAGAGACATCCTCCTCAGCTATTGGCATTTCTGCTAGAAAGTCAGCCAGCACCTGTCCTTGTACCGCCGTTCTTGGTTCATCAATAATTTCATAACCCCCAAGCTCAATGGCCCATTTGGCTAGTCTGCCTGATTTCTCAGGTTTGGCCAACACCTGCTTCAACGGATGGTCAGTCATGACTTTTATGGTGTGAGCTTGGAAGTACCTTCGTAATTTCCGAGCAGAGTGTACCAAGGCCAATGCTAGCTTCCCCAAGGGAGGGTATCTTTCTTCTGCTCCCTACAAAGTTTTACTTATAAAGTAGATGGGTACCTGCTTCCCCTTCCGAGCAGCTAATAACACGGAACTGATGGATTGGTCTGAGGCAGCAAGATACACTATCAGATCCTCACCAGACATAGGTGCTGTGAGCGTCGGAAGATCTTTGACATATTTTTTGACTTCTGCGAATGCTTCTTCTGCTTTAGCCGTCCACCTGTATTGACTTTTCTCCAAACATCCTTTTAAAGTTTTAAAGAAAGGAATGGACCTCTCCGCGGCTCTAGAAAAAAATGGCTTAGTGCCACCAGTTTGCCATTGAGGCTTTGGACTTCCTTGATTGTAGAGGGAGACTTCATGGAGCTGATATCTTTTATCTTTGCAGGATCCACTTCGATTCCTTCTTGCGTAATGATATGATCTAAAAAATGACATTTCTCCATCCCAAAGGAACATTTTTTAGGATTGAGCTTCATGTTAATTCTTCGAAGGGTTGTAAAAGTTTCTTCCACATCCCTCAAGAGTTCTTCCTCCGCTCTACTCTTTATTACCATATCGTCCACGTAGGCCTCCATGTTCTTCCTATCTGACCTCCGAATAACTTATCCACTAACCTCTGATAGGTGGCTCCTGCATTTTTGAGACCAAAGGGCATCTTTTGGTAACAAAAGACTCCCTCATTAGTGTGAAATGCTGTTTTTTCCTCATCGCCTTTGGCCATCAAAATTTGGTGATATCCCTTATAGGCGTCTAAAAAACACTTCCACCGGAAACCAAACAATGATTCAATTTTCCAGTCAATCTCGGGTAGAGGGTAACAATCTTCTGGGGTGACCTTATTTAAATCGATAAAGTCTACACACATCCTCCAGGTCCCATCCCCCTTCTTAACCATCACCGGAATAGCTACCCAAGAAGGGTACCTAACTTCGCGGAGTATACCTGCCTGTACCAGCTTGCCTACCTCCTCATGAACAGCTTGGCTGCGTTCTGGAGCCAACGTCCTCTTCTTTAGTCTGATTGGTTCCACCGTTGGAGGTATCCGGAGATGGTGCACGGTGCTATAGGGTGCCTCTCCCAGAATAGTGACTTTCCTTGGTATCCCCGTCATATCCGCAGGCGACCATGCAAATACCTCTATAGTTTTCTTGACCAACTCGAACAACCGATTTCTTCCTTGGCATGACATATTTCTTCCCACTCTGACTGATTGGTCAGGATATTTACTGTTAATGATAACCTCCTATCCTTCATCCGGAGGTTGCTTGCTTTCCACTTTTTCCTTTTCATGGGGTACGCCATTTCTGGATTCTTCCTTCTTTACTTGCTGGACACTTTTACAATCTATTGCTGATAATTTTTCTGAGCTCAGGGTAGCTAAGCCTTGGGGTGTAGGGAACTGGACCATGGCATGGGGGGTGGAAACAATCATTTCCATCTTACTCATGGTCGTTCGTCCCAAAATGATGTTGTAAGGGGATGGTGATCCAATAACCAGGAACTCTAGGGTTTATTTCCTTTGTTTTGGAAAAGTTCCAATCCACACGGGGAGGCTGATTCGTCCCTATGGCCATCTTGTTTCTCCTGAAAACCCTACCAATGGGGTAGTAAAGGGTTGCAACAAGCGTTTTTCAACTTCTAACAGTTTATCGAAACAGTGGCCATACATAACTTCACATTCTCTACCAGTGTCACAGTATATCTTCCGAATGAGGTGTTCCCCTATCTGTATGCTGATTAACACAGGATCAACAGAAAAAAGTGATTCGGGGGGACGAGAACTTACCTCCGAGTGAGTCACTCTTTGTCTTTTTAAATCTTCCTTTTCTTCTTATCATCTAGATCTCGTGAGTAGCCTTGGGAGCAGCTTCCTGTGTCTTTCCATCTTTCTGCCAGAGTGGCTTTTTGACCCCCGATCCTTCAACTTCTTTTTTGGGCTGCCTAAGATTTTTTACCATGTGTGCCAGCTTTCCTGTCTTTACTGCTTCTTCAACCTGTTTCCGTAGCTCCGTATAATAGTTGGTATCATGACCGTAATCTTCATGAAAATCACAGTACCTTCTTTTGTCTTTGTTCTTTGGCTTCCCCATCATCCTGGGCGGAGGGCGGAATGATGTACTTATTTTTTCTGTTGCCCGAATCTCTTAAGGGGTTTTAGACAAAGTGGATAACAATCCATGAGAGGGTGATCTAGGGGAAGGGCTGTAACCACTTGACTGTCTTCTTGTATAAGGGGCAAACCTGCTAGGAGGTCTACTGCATGATTGCTTATCGGAAGCTGGGCTACGAGCTCTTCTTTCTCCTCCTCTTCCTAGCCCACTGGAATTTCCCTTCTTCGCTCCTTGTGTCCCATAGACGGCTGTCTCTTTGGACCTTATAAAAGAATACACGTTATCTAGAAGAGCTTGATAAGGCTCAGGTAGGTCAGCCGAAAGAATCTCCACTAATTGCCTTGTTCGTAAGCCGTGAATGGAACCAGAGATTCTAGTGTCTTCGTTGAGAGCTCTGATTCGCTGGCTTTCGATATTGTATCGTTTCATAAAAGACCTGACCGTCTCCCCCTCTGCTTGCTTGAAGTTGTGTACTTCCTGGTGAGTCTTCGTATATTTTTTCTGCTGCATGAAATTGGTTCTGAACTTCACTTTGAGCTCCTCAAAGGTGTTGATAGAGGAAGGGGGTAAGCTTTCAAACCATAATCTTGCAGTTCCCTTTAAGGTCATGGGGAACATATGGCAAGACACTGGCATAGACCACTTTGATATATTCATAATACCCGCAAAAAGACGCAAGTGATCGTCTGGATCACCCAAACCCTCGTATACTCCTATGTTGGTGGGTAGTTTAAACCCTTCAGGAAGAGGAAAGTCCTCAATCCATTTTACAAACGGCGATACCTCCGCCATAGCGCTAGTATGTCCTCCTTGCTGTGTCATGATTTGTTGCATCGGGTTTTCACCTGACGCTCTTGCCATGTGAGACGTCTCTCCTCCTCCTTGTGACTGTGGCCTGGTTTGAATCAAAGGATTTCGAATCCACCCTTGAGGCATCCCTTGATATTGTACCTCGGGCTGAAAGTAGTGCAAAGGTGGAGGAGTAATATAAGGTTGAGCGAATCTCCAGTATTCCCCGTAGTTTACCCCGAGAAGCCCTCTGGATCATGTGTTAAAAGACAACTGGTTACATTTTCCTGCGGATTGCAGATTCATTCCGACTGCCTGCTGAAAATCTGTCAGGGGAGGGGGAAGAGATCTCCTTCCCTGCTCTTCTAGGGGGATGGTGGTGACCACAGTAGACATAGTGCCCACGTGACATATTGATGTTCTCCCTCCTTCTACTACTTCTCTGACTGCTTCCAGGGTAACGTTGGAAGAAGGACCCTCAGAGGCCATTTCTCCATCTGCGTATGGATATAAGCGTGCTCGGACTCCAGCTAACGCGTTTTTGCTTTCCACCTCACGAAGCATCATGGCTAGGAGCTGTTCATAATTTTGCTGAATGAATAAGGGATCTAGGGAAGGGTTAATAGGGTTATTAACGGAGTTCTCCTCGATAACAAACTTTCGTAATGGGTTTATCGGCGTTAACAATGGGGCAATGGGATCAAGTGTGGTAGAAGGCATTGTTGTGGGAGAACTGGTTAGCGGTGGGGGTAACATTCTTCTTCACGTTTATTTAGTTTCCTGCTTAGATCTGGGTTCGAAAGTTTTCTTCGCCTATCAACAAAAAGAAAAATGGATTTATACGTTTAGAACCGGTGTAAATCCAGCCGGTCCCACGGATGACACCATTTGTTTAGACGTAGAATCTCTCTTCGAGTTTTCTTCACAGGATTTACTACTTCTACTTCAATAGTGAAACTGAAATACAACAAAAGAAAGGGTCAGTGTGCAACACAGGGGGATGACCCCTGTGAGGCACCTCCGACACCCAAGTCAGACATAGTATGGATAACAAACAATCGATGGAGGATTTTTAGAGTGAAAGGGATAATATGATAGTTCAAGTATACTTTTAGTGCTTACCTTTATCCAGATGCGAGAAGAGATATATATACCTTCTTGTACCTCATTCCTATTGGCTTCGAGAAGGAGACAAAGGTCCTTATTATCCGGGTAAAAGGTCTCATCTGGATTCAGTGATTCAGACAACTCCAAAGGTAAGGGGCGTCGGCTGCATACCTCCGACAATAGCCTTTCTGCCTCCTTTTTGTTTTATTCAAAAGTCGAACACTAGCTAATATAGAAAGGTTGCTTTTCACTATTTTAGGATGGAGGCTAATTGATACTTTTTGTCTAAGATATTTGACCCACACAGACAGGTGCTGGTACTGATTCTACACACACACACTATGCACAGCACACACACACACACACAATGTTGCTGTACATGTAGATTATATATATAGGTGTATTATTGGTGAAAGGTTGCTGTTACATTCTGTTTTCATGCCCAATCCATCACACGTTCTGTTTTCAATTGAATAATTGTTGCTGCTGTCCACGATTTCAGAACACACACACACACTGTCGCTTATATGTGTGTGTGTGTGTGTCTATATATATATATATATATATATATATATATATATATATATATTGAGTGTTAACATCCGAGATATATACAAAACAGAAAAGGAAAAAGGCTGCTGCTGGAATTAATTCTGTCGTATACGCTGCACACAAATCCGAGATTTGTGTAATTAAAAAGGAAGTAGCTGCTGTGATTTAATGATAAAATAGTCAAGTATTGTACTGTTTTATTCAAATTATAGGGGTGCCGTTTGCTGTTCATTACATCCGATATCTATATGAAATAGAAAAGAAATGTTTCTGCTTAATTATTACACAATCACCCATATCAAATAATTGGGCAAAACAGAAAGGAAGTTTCTGTTGAAATCACACATCCGAGATTCACATTTAGTGAGTCTCGGATCTCTCATTTATAGACACCACATTAGAGATTTGATTTTACATAGAATAATTATGGGCTGCTGCTACTATCCAGACCATATATGAGATTCACTTCCAAGTAATTCTTGGAAGTTTTGCAACATAACACATAATAGACTTAGAGTTAACTTAGTTTAATTGTGGCTGTGGGCTGCGGTTGTTACTCACAAACACACATCCGAGACATATGTTGTTCATACTGAATCTGTTTCAACCATGTAATAGAACAATTACGCGCTGCTGCTGGACAGTTTCTGTTTGGTGTAACCAGCCACATCTGAGATTCACCCTTTGTGAATCTCGGAACTCTATAAACTTAATTATGAAACACTTAGTTGTTTTAGGTTGAAGGAGCTGCTGTTATTTGCTCAATACATCTGAGATTCACTTAAGATGTGAATCTCAGAAGTCTAATTTCCATGCAAGACTTATGCAACACTCGACTATACAACTGCGCATTTATTTATTCTTTCTGTTTTTATTGTTTTCAACAACGAATTGTTAAGGTTTTGCGGTGATTTAAATGTACAAATTATCCATCAACATAATACAACTAGTATCAATACTAAACCAAAGGAAGAATGACCTCCTATGACCTCCTTTGGCCATCTCTTGGACATGTCAGAACAGAAACAAAACATATGCATCGCACACTGCACACACATGCACTTTGTTTCCTGATTTCATTTAATTTCAGTAGCCACAAAAGAAGATTAAAACGTAAATTGATGCATCGAATTCAAGACTAAACACACCCAAATACATACAAGCCATGGCCGAAGGCTAATTGGCCTTCTTGGCCTCATATTTTCGGCAAAAACAGAAACAATAACAACACTTTTAAATTCTCAGAATTTTTATTTCAAACATAGAAATAATCTCTCAAAATGCTAGAATCTTCAATTAAACATTAAATAAGAACATGCATGAGTTTATTTTCTGATTTTAGACACTTATTGATGTTCAATCTTGAAGATTTATAGAACATTTGAACAAACAAAAATCAAGGGTGGGTTCCAATACGCACACTTATGAACAATTTAAAAACGATAATTACCTTAAACTCTTGTAATAATCTTGATGCTTGATGTTTGTATAATTCCTTTGGCTTGATTCTTGATTAAGTTCAAAATTTTTGATGAACTTGTGAGGTTCTTTGATGAACGAACCGTGTAACTTTGAGAGAAAAGAAGAGAATTTGATTTTCTTGCAACAATAAATTGAGCATAACCCACATTTAATGGTATTTATATATATGTAACATCCTGATGTTTAATTATTGTAATTGCGGTTTATTAGTTTAAAATTGTAATTTAAGTTTGATCGTATTTTAATTAATTATAAAAGTCGGTTACTTTATTCAGAAATTGATGATTTAAATTTATTAAGTTTATATGATTATTATTAAGTGGTTGAGATGATAAATTAAAGATTTAATCTTTATTTAATGGAATTTAAGAACTTGATTGCTATTTTGAAGAATTATGAAATTATAGAATTTCTAGTTTAACTATTTAAGTATGATAATTTTAAGTGTTATTGATGTTGAAATCAAGACACAAATCGGTATTTAAGAAAATTAGAAAGTTGTGGGTTGAATGTGAAAAACTTGGAAAGATGAAGAAATAAAAGACATAAGTCTTTTATTTTTCTCATTTCATCTCTCTCTCTCTTCTACTGCTCTCTTCATTTCTCCAAAAGAAACCACGGTTCTCTCCATTCTTCACATCAAGAACGACGAAAAACATCAAATTGAAGGCTGAAAATCGAGATTCAAGTTGTGTTGAAGAAGCTATAATCGTTACAACAAACGATTTAAGGTAATAATCTCTTAAAATCTCGAATTTAAGGCTTTATAATTCGGTTTTGGATGAAAACGAAATATGAGATTTTGGTCCAAAAATGTATATGCATGTTAAATATTCTTGTGGGTTCATGTAAATCTAGTATTGTGGAAGTTGTGTACAAAATTTCGGGTTCTAATTCAAGTTAAATCTTATGATTTTGAGAAAATTTTATATGTTCTGTATGTGTGCGTGTTTAAGTACTGAAACCCCAAATGGGTACCGAAACTTTAAAGGTTTCGGTATTAATGTTTCCCCTTACCGAAACATTTATGTGTATACTGAAAACCCACAAAGCATAAGTACTGAAACCTTATATATATATATATAAGCATATAATACCGAGATTAGTGGTAGATACCGCCGAAACTTGGTACTGAAACTTTTATAGTTTCAGCAATTCCATCTTTTCCAGATTCAATAAAACTTAGACACACACACACACACACACATATATATATATATACATATATATATATATATATTCATCATCTCGGTTGGGTGTTATTAATGAAAATAAGTAGAATCGGATGGATATGTTTGGCAATCTCAAATATTGAAATATAAAGTATAAACTTCAATATAATTTCGACGGGTTAACACGATGAATTGGGAAACTTAGCGAGACTCATTATAAAACGAGAGATTTATGGTATTATTAAAGGGATTAATTGGGACCAATAAGACCATTCAGAAAGAGGATTTAAATATGAGTTTCGGGTGTCGGTTCTGAAATGTTGTAATAACTTTTATTAGTACAAATTGATGCTCATTTATGTATGAACATGTTTATAATATGCTTTCATTATGAAAATGAAACAGGTCCCTTGTGGTGTTATTTAACCCACAGTGGGGTACTTGGTGAGTCCGGTTGAAAGCCCGAAGAGAAATAAAAATTGCTTAAAGTTTAATAACACACCCACTGTGAGTACATATGATTTCGAATGTTTATATCTGCTTTATGATTGCTATTGCCTGCTGAGACATGTTGCTTCATTTTTCGTTTGGAATTCTACTAACTTGCGTAGATTTAGATGCACATTCTTATTTGATGCATGTCCTTTCGTTTGTTGTCCATCTAACGATGGACCGGTGGGTCGCATCTGTTACTCCGATGTTACTGCGCTATCTGACCCGGAGCTGATCCCTCTGAGGTTCTGGTAGGCAGTAAGTCATCCCCGATGTTATGTCTGTCTCAGATGGTTGGGTTTCATACCGAGCTATGGGCTCGTAGGAGCGACGGCTCATATGTGTCGTACTTTGTGTACGTGGAGAGTACACGACGTGTGTCGTCGGTGTACTCTTGTGGGCTTCATAAAGATTTATAAAGTGCGTAAATCTGTGTATTCACTAAGCATTCGCTTATCCCTCAGTTGTTGATGTTTTTACAGGAAAAGGAAAGTCTGCAGCCGGACCGTCTAGCTAGGTCAATTGTTCAAGAGATTGAAGAATATCTACTACTCAGCGTGGTAATTGAATAATGGGATTGTTTTTATAATATGTATTTGAAGATGATTGTAATGTTATTGAGTATGTAGACCTAGAATTGGAACCTTGTAGCACCATAGGGTGTTTGAAACAGTTGTAATATTTTATTTATGTATCCGTGAGGTCTTGATCTCAAACATTAAGTGATGACATGTAGTGTTTTAAGAAATGATCTGAACTAAGATAGGTTATGATCTAGTAATTATAGGAGATTGACTATCATACGGGACAAATGGGTGGTGTCTTCAAATTAATGACATGTTACTAAACAAATTATATGTTTATAATTTCAGAACATGTCTGGAGGAGGAATGACACCCGAAGAAGCCAGAGAGATGATGCTAGCCATGATGGCTGAGCAGAACAAGATGATACAAGATCAGTTTCGGGCTCGAGATGAGGCCGATGCTAAGAGAAGAGAGGATAACAGAAAGAACAAGGAGAAGGAGGGAGGCAACTAATGATGAACAAGATGACAACATTGGGTCATCAAACAAACCCAAAGGTTGTCGGTTTAAGGATTTCAAAGGAAATGGTGCTGTGGTTTTTAATGGATTGGGTGATGCTGTTGCTGCGCTTGAATGGATAACGGCAACTGAACGAACATTCCGAATCAGCGACTGTGCTGAGAAGGACATGGTTCGGTATGCTACAGCAATGTTCACTAACGACGCAATCATGTGGTGGAATTCCATGGTTAACGCTTTAACCTTGGAGAAAGTGGTTGTGATGACTTGGGCTGAGTTTACAGAGTTATTCACTCAGCAATACTGTCCAGTTGATGAGCGCCGAAGACTGGAGGCAAAGTTTATGGCCTTGAATCAGGGGATTAAAACTGTGTCCCAGTATGCTGTGGAGTTCAATAGGCTGAGTTTGTTTGCGCCTCATCAAGTCGATACTGAAGAAAGGAAGGTAACAAGGTTCGAGGCTGGTCTGGATATTGAGATCAGAAGGGTTATGAGCAATGTCCGCTACCCTACATTTGCTGGCTTATTAGAGGCTGCCAGGAATGTAGAACAGATTCTTATAATGTCTGGATATTGGATTGGGTCTGCTGCTGCTGCTACTAACCCAACACAGCCGTCACCGCCGAAGCGTCAGCGTGAGGGAGGATACTCAGGCTCTTCTCGTTCGTCGCAGTACTCGCCGCAACAGTCTTATCGCCGTCAGTCTAGTTCTTCTGGTCGTGCTCGTGCCTACTCCATCAACACCGAGCCACGATATTGCAATAGGTGCCATTTGGAACACTTCGGCAAGTGCACTAATCGACGAGCTTGCTTTTGTTGTGGAGAGTTGGGTCATTTTCAGAGTGAATGCCCAAGGAAAGGTGATGCTTGCCACAAGTGTGGCGTATGGGGACATTACAGTAGGAATTGCAGAAAGAATGCTCCAGCAGTTGCTGCTCCATCATCGACTCGTTCATCATGGGGATCCAGTGGTGGTTCAGTCAACCGTCGGAACCAGCCACAAAGGGCACCAGCTCGTGCATTTCACATAACGGCAGAAGAGGCTAAGGAAAACCCGGAGGTGGTTACGGGTACGTTTATAGTAAACTCTTTACCTGCACGAGTGTTGTTTGACTCAGGTGCCAATAGATCGTTTGTATCTACTATGTTTGCACAACAACTTGCCATGCCACTGTCTAAGTTATCTGCCGTACTTGATATAGAAACTGCTAGCAACACTCTAGTCAAAGTAGATCACGTATACCGTAACTGCACGTTAGTAATTGAAAATGTAGTCTTCAATTTGGATATGATTCCGATCGAGTTTTGTGAATTTGATGTGATTATCGGGATGGACTGGTTGATTGAGAATGAGGCCCATATCGTCTGTAAGAAGCGTATTGTAAGGTCTACGACTGCAAGATCTATCTAGACGCGGATCCGTTAACGAGTGCGGAATCCTCGTTGACGGTCAGACGGACAACTCTCAACCAACGGAAACACGGAGACTATTAGACGCTGAACGAACGACACACGAACGATCCTACGTACTAATTCTCTCCGAAACGGGACTCACCTAGCTGATAAACTCGAGATCGCCTATTGCTTAATTCCTCACGAATTCTGCCAAAGGTCCTCTAATCATTCGAGTCTATCCCTAATTATAGACCCTGATTCGAGTCTGTTGTGGGCCAACCTCGAATCTGGCCTAAAGCCCATTCGAATCTGTCCATCTGACAGATTCGAATCTAGCCCATTCGAATCTAAGGATACATTCGAATCTATCACAGATTCGAATGCCTTCCTTAACCTATTCGAATCTAGCCAATACACTTAAACACTTAAGTGATGAAACTTATGTTTTAACTTATGCTTGACATAATCTTTGACCTTTATGTTTGAACTTCTTGTAATATGTTACATCAAGTTCAAACACACAATCAATAACAGACAAACACATATTAAACATATATATCAAAATACTGGTTAACTCAGAATATTACCTAAATCATAATGCAAATCGATTAGACTGCTATCGTCACACAGGGTGTACTAACAGACTCCTCCTTGACGATAGCTTCTAATTATTTACATGACATCAAATTTAAGTACTAGAGCTATATATATTACTACCTGCATATAATCCCGCATCTATACAAACTTTAACTACCTTTTGGAACTTCCTGGCTTCAGATCTCCATGGTTCAGTGAAGAAGATAGGCTGATCGTGAAGCTTCTTCAGGTCGTCCTTAGATAGGTTTATCAAATGCAGAGGATCATATACTTTCAAAATGACCTGCTCGTCTTGATCTTCCATGATAGCTTCAGCAGTGTCAATCTCTAGGTACCACCACTTCATGTTGCTCAAAACATTCTGTGGCATTGGTTTCATAGAAACTTTCTTCAGACATTTGACTGGCTTATACACCATTCTGGCCCAAGGTCTTCCAGTATGAGGATCTATCCTTGATCCATCCTCGACCCTTTTGCCTGATCTCGGCTTAAGCCTCTCAAATTTGCCTGATCGCCCTTCTTTCCTTATAATTCTTTCAATAACGTTCGCGTAGGGATCATCTCCAATATTGATCAGCTCCTTCCAGGCTAACTCTTTAACTTCAATCTTGGGCAATGAATTAAAAGCTTTCAGTGTCCGCCTCAAGTATTGAAGGCCATCTCTTCTCTTCAAAATAAACAGCTGCAGTTCTCTGTCAAAGAACCAGCTAATAATCCCTCCTGAGGAGTTTCCAGCACTTGGATTTCTCATCTTCTTCTTCATCTTCAGCTGATCTTTCTTTTCTTCCTTCTTGAACCAAAGATTTATCAGATCAGCTCTAGATGGCTCTTTCTCCGCCTCTTCAAGTTCCTTGTCTTCTACTGAGGCTACGTTGATATAATCAATATCAATTACATTATGATCTTGGCTCTCATACAGTTCAGTGACTAGTTGTGAATTGATTATTACTTCATCAACATGATCGTCTTCATCATCTAGCACCTCATCATCTGATTTCCAGTCGACGACGTCCTCTGGAATAAACTCTCCTTCCTCTAATTCTTCAATATCCTCTTCAAAATCAAATTCCATCAGCTCTTCTTCAATATCTTTTAGCGCATCTATCATGTCGCTATCTAAAGTCTTTGAAGAACTTGCTTCTCCTCCTGTTCCTCCTGGACTAGGCTCCCCCTGAGATTGAGCAGTCTGAGCTGCAGAAAAATCTACTGGCTCATTCTGTCTTTGTGGGCTGGGATCATTGCCTTGGTTGTCTTCATCATCATCATCTCTCGGCCTCTGTGCTTCCTGATCACGGCACGATGTCTCCCCCTGAGCCTGTAAATTTTTCATTAACTGCTCAATTAGGGAGCGCATCGACCTTATCTCGGCTGACTGATCACAAACAAAGGCTTTTAGCTCTAAGTTCTCTTCCTGAACTATGTCCACAATCTTCTTTAAATCGGCATTATGAGTCTGAATCTCGCCGACTGCCTTTGTTAGGCCTAAGATCTGGATATTTTGGAAGTCGACTCGCGCTTTTAGCTGCTGAAACCTTTGATTGTCGGCATATGAGGATGAGGTTGATGGGATGGACTGAATTGGAGTTGGAATGATTGGTGATGGGATGTATGGTTCATCATGAGGTGGTGATGGTGGAATGGTGGTTTGAGGGTCCTGTGGTTGAGGAATTTCAGGTTGAGAGATTTCTGGTTGTTCTGCGGCAGCTGAAGAGGATCCTTGCATGAACCTGTGACGTTTGGCCTGTTGCCTCGTCACAAGGTGAGAAACTTCTTCTTCTTCGAAATCCGACTCCTCCAATTCCCTGTCAAATCGTCTCCTAGAACCACCTTCATTTATAATCAGTCGCGAACCATAAGTTCCAATTTGAACTTCAGGAACGGCAGACCTTGACTCTGGAGCTTCACCTTCTACCTCCTCCATCTCTTCTGACTCAGTTGCTGAAGATGACAAAACGTCATCAGCCTGCTCTGGCTCATAATCCTCAACTTGTCTAAACACATCTTCTGCTCCTTCCGGAGGCTGTAACAACTGATCAACTAACTCTGCAGTTATTTCCTCATTGGCATGAGGTCCAGACGCCCAGATTTCTTCCAAGGTTTGGGCTATTTGCTCGGTTTCTGGAACGGCACTTGAAGGCCCTGCTTCCTGTACCTCTGGCTCTGGCTGTTGACTTGTGGAAGGCCTAGACGCCTGAGTCTGACTCGCAGTAGCTCTTGGTCTTCGCCTTTGTGGCTGTGCACGTCGTTGTTGTTGTTGTTGATGCGGTTGCTGTTGCTGTTGCTGCTGAGGCTGAACTTCTACTTCACCTGCCCAGTTGGCATTATCTGGTGCCACAAAGTTCCTGTCTAAAACAGCTCCAAACAATGGTCGCTCGATCGGAATAGCCAATCTTCCTCGATGTGAGGAACAATCAGCGAATATCCTTTTGTCCATAATAGGTACGTTCTGAACGTCATTTGATGGCGGCAGATTTGGCAGGAAGTGCCTGATCAACATCATGATGAACCGCGGATATAGCAGGAATTGCTGATTTTCAGGAGCGGTGATCTGGTGAACAAATTCGGAGAAAAACATTTCCGAGAAACTGTATGGTCGATTGTACACCATCGCGACTATCCCAGACTGGATCTTCGCAACTATATAGTCAAACCCGACTTTCTTTGGTGCAAAACATACCATGAAGACATGAGCAAGAAATCTCCATTGCCCGATTAAGCCGCTCTTCATATAGGAAACTTTCGACACGTCTAGACTGTATCCCATTCTCTGAAAGGCCGCTTGCCTGATGTTCAGAGGGAATTCGATCGGTCCAGACTCTTCTTCTTGAGTGCCCAGCTGCAACACTTGACGCAGCATATCCGCTAAAATACTAGTGGTTGTCCAGCAATGCGAGTTCGTAGTACTGTCGGAGTGACCGAGCAGTCTACTTGAAGATGATCGTAAAATTGACGGATATAAGGCAATATGAGCTGAACATTATGAGATAGTGCAAATCCTATCCTAGATTCCACAAGAAATTATAGCATCTGCCTGTATCCCTGCGCCTCAGGGAGGTCATGATCCGGATGAAGCACCATATTGTGCTTAGGGACAAAAGCACGAACTGCCATATCTGCACAATAAATAAAACTGTTAGACTCATTAAAAATCAATAAACTTGTTTAAATTCAAATTTGTTTTATTTTGTACTTTATTAAATACAAAATCTAACACAATTAAATTTCCACAAGTTTAATAAAATTTAAATTAAATAAATTAAATAAATAAAGTGCAGATTCGAAAGTAACAGATTCGAAGTGTCCATATTCGAGTGTAATGGACAGATTCGAAGTGTCCCTATTCGAGTCTAATGGACAGATTCGAGGATCATGGGTATCTCGAATCTAATGACAGATTCGAGAAACCCTTGAACAGATTCGAATGTCCATGAACAGACTCGAAGCCCCATCGGCCATGGTTTCAACAAAAACCCAAAATTTTAACCATTTTGAACTTAGTAAATCACATACATTAGTTCAACTAGGTTCTAATTATAGATTTATGCTTTCAATTTGATATTTTATAGGTCCTAACTTAGTTATTTAGCAAAAACTCTATTTTGACCCATAAAACTTCAAAATGTGATGTTTTAAGCCCAAAATTGTGTATAAAACTACCAAAATCTTGTACAATCCGGTTGATTGTACCTAGATATGAGTGTAGAATCGAACACAAAAGCTTTAGACTCGATGAAATGTCGTTTATAGGAAATACGATAGACTCGAGAACAGATTCGAGATCGCTGATATAGATTCGAGAGTATAGATTCGACAACAGTAAAGTAATAAATGACTTCACTATTGACCTATATATACTACGTACCTTCGAGTCTATGTGTAGTTTCGAGTCTACTGACAGATTCGAAATACTTCACTTCGAGTCTGTCTTAGATTCGAAATTACCAACACTTAGAAAAATTTCGGAAATTTTGAAATAACTTCAACTTTTCCAATTTTTTTTTTTCTACGGTAATGTGTAACCAGATAAACTATGCCAACTCTTTTACCCTAAGCAACAGATATTACACGCAATGTTTATTTTATCCAACTTCGAATGCACCCTCAGTAACTTTTGACCTTTTACCTAAGTAAAAATTAAACTAATCCTAAATAGGATAATAAAATAAAATAAAATTGACTAAGGTAAAAATAAAATAAAATAAAATAAAATAAAATTTTGACTCAAAATGTTAATCTAGACTTAAGTTATAAAAATAAATTTACAAGCTAAGCTAAATACCAAACAACATATTTTTGGTGAGTATAGTCTAAGAAAGGTTCAATCAGATAGCGATGTCCGATACTAACTTTCAGTACTTAAAACTTTCACACTTAGGAATTTTTGATTCCTTTGATTGTTTGTCGTGACATACCCATTTATCCGATTGTTGGTATTTTACCCTGTTAAACACTCTACATATCGGAATATCCCTTGGCCTTTTTATTTATCAGGAAATTATCTTACGTGACTCAGATATAGACATACTTTTATGATCAAGGCACACAGACAAAATTCTAACTTGTTGGTATTTGCAAACTTTCTTTAAAAGACAAACATCGGACACAGGTCTGTATTCTCATACAACAAAGTGTCTTAGTTCGACTTAAGGTTTAACTTTAAAGTTAGCAGATAGAGGTGACAGGTCTGTACTGACGTACAACAAAGCGACATGTCTGCTAACCCGAATCTAAACAGAGACAACAGGTCTGTACTTACGTACAACAGAGTTGCATGTTTTCGACTCTCAGTTTTACATGATATTTCTATTCTTTCCATTTTCAGATGTATTTGATGTTGCCATACATCCCCAGAAAGTTTGCACACCTCATTTAGACTTAAAGTTTGTATGTCTTGTACATAAAAATTAAGACCAATTGGTCGTACATCTAGGTTAGAGACACGCTTGACTTTTTCTAGAATATTTTATTAGCCTTGAGATTCCCTATATGTATTATGCCTACCAACACATCAAACTAAATAAAGTATAACACTTAGAGTTTAGTTGCATTATGTGTGAAAGCCTAAATACTTAGAGTCTGTAACGACGGTGCTAATTTTCGTCACTTTGAACCTATGCATCTAAGACTTAGCTCATTTTCTGATATTCTCTTTTTTTGTATTTTTTGTAATTTTCTCGCTTTTTTTTTTTTGTTTTTCATAGCAAAAAGCAGTAAACTAAGCTAACCTACTAACTTACTAAAAATAGAAACTTTCCTAAATTAGAAACTTACCTAAATTAGCAGACTACTGTAAAGAAAGAAATAGTACTACTCTAAAAGAAAATAAACATACTACTACTAAGGTCAAATTACTCTGGGTTGCGCATTCCATTCAGTTGAATCAAATACTCAAACCGTGACTTATCAAACGCTTTGGTAAATAAATCAGCATTATTATCTTCTGTTGCCACCTTTACCAGTTTGATTAAGTTCTTTTCAGCACAATCACGAATAAAATGATGCCTTATGTCTATGTGCTTTGTTTTACTGTGTTTAACTGGATTATTTGTTATCGCAATTGTAGATTGATTGTCCTATCCTAATAGGAGTTTGAGTGTAACAGCAAACCGTAATCCCCGCAATTTTGTTGTTGTATCCACAGTAACCTGTGAACAGCAACTACCAGCAGCTACATAACTCGGCCCTCGCAAGTTGACACGGCTACGATTGTTTGTTTTCTTGCATTGCCCAGGACAACCAATCTCCTCTAGGAACTGACAACCTCCAAGTCGTTGTATTTGCGCGTCAAGCTGCATCCTCCGTAGTCTGAATCCGTGAAGCCTCCAACTCTAGATCTCCCTCGCGTGAACCAAAGTCCCAGCTTCGGTTTCGACTTGAAGGTATCGTAGAATCCGCTCACAGCTTTCATATGCATTCTACTTCGGAATCGCTTGGAAACCTAGCACAAATACACACACAAACATTATGTCAGAGGGTCTTGAAGCAGTTAAATACATAAGTGACCCAATCATGGCCCGATATAAAGTCCGGAATTCCACATCGGTATCACTATCAGTAACCCGGCCACGAGATTGTGGATTCACTTGATCGGCGTGCTGAAGTGGGGCAGTCAATCTTAGTTCCCTCCATCCCCAAACGTTCTAATATGTCATAGACATATTAGTTGATGGATAAAACATTCCTTCTTCTTTTGGTCAACTTGTAACCCTAAAAAAGAATTCAACTCCCCCATAGCACTCTATCTCGAACTTAGACTTCATCACCTTCTCAAAATCTTTGCACATCTGTTCGTCTGATGATCCAAAAATGATATCATCGACGTACACTTGTACCAAGATAAAGTGATCTCCCTTTCTCTTCACAAATAGAGTACTATCTATCCTACCCCTCTCAAAGCCATTTTCTAAAAGATGGTTGGATAGAGTCTCATACCATGCCCTGGGTGCCTGATGTAATCCATAAAGAGCCTTATCTAAGCGATATACTCTATCAGGATATTTAGGATCTGTAAACCCGGGTGGTTGTTCTACATACACCAACTCCTTCACTTTCCCATACAGGAAAGCACTCTTAACATCCAGTTGATATACTTTAAAGCCTTTGAAGGAGGCAAAAGCTAAAAACAACCTAATTGCTTCTAACCTTGCTACAGGTGCAAACACTTCGCTGTAATCGATTCCCTCCTCTTGGTTGAAACCCTTTACAACTAATCTCGCCTTGTTGCGCGTGACTATACCCCGATCGTCTCTCTTGCACTTAAAAACCCATTTGATTCCTATTGCAATCTCCCCTCGAGGTAACGGAACTAACTCCCACACTTCTAGTTTCCTAAATTGTGAAAGTTCTTCCTGCATCGCTTCAACCCAGGAGTTGTCCTTAAGTGCCATTTGCACATTTTTGGGCTCTACTTGCGATATGAAACACGAATATAGACATGTATGATATGCCTCGGAGTCGTTTATCATCGACAACAACATAGTGTTGTTATTTACACTACTCCGAGTCCTCACACCCTCGTTAGGATTTCCTATGATGTTATCTATTGGATGGTTCTTGTTAATCCTAGAGGTCTCTATTTCGTCTACCCTTAGATTATCTCCTAAGTTGGATCCTATTTCACCTAAAGGGGGAACAGGCTCAGCTTCCACATTTTCTTCCTCACGGACGTTTTCCTCAGAGGCAGAACTTGATGCTTGAGTCTGATTCTCAGTGTTAGGTTCTTCTGGATTAGCAACTTCTGGAGACCCATCTACAGTCGCAGTAGGCTCGGACGTAGATTCGAACGAGGTCCTCGGAAAAATATGGCCATCGTCATTTAGGTGCAACGTCGCCATGTCTTTTTCGATTGTACCTGCAGTATCATCCAAAGGAATGTTAAATGACTCAAATAACTTATCATAGTCAAATATCCATTCCGGACCAGTTTGGGGTTCATGTGTATAACTTGTGACTTCAATATTATACACAATCTCCACAGTACCACTCTTTTTGTTAAAAACCCGTTTGTTTGGTGAGTTTGGCACATAACCTAGGAAGTATCCTTCGTCAGCCTTTTCACCAAACTTCGGTTGATGTTTTGTTCTTAAAAGTGTACATGGTACTCCAAACGGTTCGAATCCAGTTAAGTTAGGTGGCCGTTTATTCAAAATTTCATAACATGTTTTGTTCAATGATTTGACTGTAAGGACTCTATTTAAAATATGGCACGCGGTATTCACTGCCTCCCCCCAAAACATGGTAGGAAGCTTTGAATCCGAAAGCATAGTCCTTGCAGCCTCAATCAATGTTCTGTTTTTACGTTCGGCCACCCCATTCTGTTGAGGTTCATATGGTGCACTGAATTGATGCACGATACCCTTTGATAGGCAATACACACCAATTACAGAGTTTTTAAATTCAGTCCCATTATCACTACGAATATGTTTAACCCTTGTTCCGTAGGAATTCTCCACTTGGTCTAAGAACCCGATGAGCTTTGTAGCCGTCTCGTCCTTCGTACCTAAAAAGAAAACCCATGAAAACCTTGAGTAATCGTCAGCGATAACTAAGCAAAACCAACTACCTCCTATACTCCTTTTGTTGATAGGGCCGAAAAGGTCCATATGCAACAAATCGAATGTCGAGGTTATGGAGTTCAGCTTCTTGGACTTGTGTGTCTTCTTGAGTTGTTTGCCCTTCATGCAAGGTAGACACTTATCTTCAAACTGAAAGCTCTTTAGAGGCACACCTTGCACCAAACCATTCTTCGTTATGTAGTTCATTTTCCTCAGGTGCAAGTGAGCCATGCGTCTGTGCCACAAAACCGATTCCGTCTCCGAAGCTTTTGATAGTAGGCAGATCGGACCCATCGAATTATCTGGCTTGTTCATGTCGAGCATGTACAAGTCATTCTTCCTTGGAGCCCGCATCAATATCCAATCTTCAGGTATCTTGAATCCCGGCTTTAGCACTAACGCCTCAGTGTCAGTAAATAACACCGAGTTCTTCTTATCACAGATTTGAGATACACTAATGAGATTATGAACCAGTTTATCAACGTGATAAACTTGATCCAACGTAATCGTCCCATTAGTGACTTCTCCAGTTCCAGTGATATTTCCTCCTTTGTTGCCCGCGAATGATACAAATCCCCTATTACCCCCTTGAAGTCTGTGAGAAGACTTCTTTCCCCCGTCATATGCCTGGAGCAACCACTGTCGACGAACCACTTGTTGTTTGGACCGGTAGTTATCTCCTGCACATGAAAGAAAATAGGTTAGTTATCACGGGGAACCCAAGCCATGACTGACTTGGTAATACCATTCTCGTCCACATACGTGAATTCTTTCAAGTACCCATCTCGCCTTTCAGGTGACTTGGGCCTTTGAACTGAATTCTGTTGTGGTGCCGAGTGATTTAGATTCACTCTTTGCCTTTGAGTAGGCATTTGTTGTGGTGCTCTAGAATAAGTCTTATTATAATGTATTTCAGACTGTGATCCCTGAGCTCTTACCGGAACATATTGTCTAACAGGAGTATGTGACCTAACTGGAGTGTGTGACCTGCTAGGTGTTGTGCTCCTATAGACTTGTTGAGGTGCTGACCTAGATTGATTAATGACACGATTCGGTGAATTTGTCCTAACCACTTCTTTTGGTCCAACCTTAACCGGTGTTTGTTTCACAACAAGTTTTGGTGCGGCCTGCACAGTTTTTTCGGTAGGTTGAGAACTACTGCTGCTTGCCACAGTTGGTGAGGGCTTAACAGGTGTTGGGTTCACTGTCTTAGGGGTAACATCTGCTTTCCTATTTGGACAGTGAGAAGCAACATGCCCTTTTTCGTGACATCTAAAGCAAGACATCTTATCCATGGACTTTTTGGTTGGTCCCTTAGATCTAGGTGTCTCACTGGTGTCTACTTCCTTTGGTACATCTATTGTGTCTGACTCTTCGACCTGGTCAGCCATGAAATCTTCTGTTTTCCTGCAGGTGTTTCACTGGAGGAAGACACAAATTTCACTTTCTTGACCTTGACAGTTGAGTCAGTCACCTTAGGTGTATTTTCAACTGTAGGCTCAGGTGTCGGTTCAGGTAGGTCCTCTAAGTCTACTGAGTTGTCAGTTTTCTCCTGAGGCTGAGGCACATAGTTTGCATTGAATGGTGGAGGAATTTCGTGAAAACCTAGACCTACAGGCTTCTTAGACTGTCTTTGGGCATCTAAGACTTTCCCTAGGTTTAGGCTCGAATTCCTAAACTTTTCCAGCTTGCTATTTGCCTCTGCTACCTTAACCTTGGTCTCGGCTAGCTCTATGTCCTTATCTTTCAGACTTTTGGTTAAGGCCTCTACGTGCTCATACATAAGCTCTATCCTAACACACTGCTCACTCAGTTTGTCTTTTAGAATGATTACGTCTTGAGCATCAGCCTTAAGCTTTTCTTTTAAATCTTGTTTTATATCATTTAGGCTAGCGTTCTCAATTTTTAAGTTTTCATTTTGAGCAGCGATGGTCTTATGTGAGTCTAAGACTAGATTTAACCTATCGTTAGAACTAACACATAAAGCACATAATTCATGAAATAGAGAATAAGAAAGACTAACCTTAGAGTTATCAGATTCCACGTTGGCCATCTGAGCAGCAAACTCCAGCACGGTCTGATCATTCGCTTTCTCTACCCACATCGGACTGCTGTCCCTTGTGGTCTGCTCGTCTTCTTCACAACCATTCTCCGTAACTTCAGCCATGAAAGCTCTAGCATTGGACTCAGGATGTGAACTCCAGTCATAAGTACCATCTAGCTGTCTGTCAGAAGTGACATTGGATATTAGACCCGCTAGATTGGCTTGACCAGAATTTGAACTCGGAAGATATCTTTGTTGGGACTGATTTTGGAACTGTCCCTGATGCTGACTCTGCCCCTGGTATGTCTCTACCTTCGGTCTTTGACACTCCCTGGCGAAGTGTCCCAATCCCTGACAGTTATAGCATTTCACCTTGGACTTATCAAATCCTATCCCCTTGTTATTCATCTGCAGATTTCTTCCAGTTCTCTTTATGAATCTCTTAACCCTCTGGGTTACCATGGTCAGTTGCCATTTAAGATCCATTTCCTCTAAGTCATCAGGGTCGACCTGATCGTAATCTTCATCCCAAAGAGCCGGATCATTGATCTTCCCTTGAACACAATTTCCATAAGCGGCCACAAACGAAGCAAGTAGATTCAGATGCTCTTCCGCTGACTTTGCGCTCATGGGCATCTTCGAATAGCTCTGACTGGTCGATGCCTGTTGGACTTGAGGTTGCTGTTCTTCCGATCTTCCTAACCCTAAGAACGCGCGATTTAGTGAGTCTTCGGACTCTGGTGGTGATGACGTTTCTCCGGTGAAAAACGATGTAGCACTCTTCTGATCAGCTGTCACTGATGATTTAGATGTCTTTCCAAAATACATCGCCGGATTTTGGACTTGCTCGTAATCAGTCTTAGCCTTTATCATCTCGAAGTGATATGCCCTCAACGTTCCCACGATGTCATCCAGCGATTGAGCATAGTATTTGTCCTCATTAAGCTTAATCATTGCCACGTACATAGCCCATTTGGCTGGTAGGGCATCAAGAAGCTTGTTGTTCTTGTCAGTGTCCGAGTACTCAATGCCATGACTTTCAAGCTCTGTTATCAGATGATAGAACCTTGTGATAATATCATCTAACTGTTCATCCTTAAGAGCCTTGAAAATCGCAAACTGTTGGGTCAACAGCTCTGTACGCTTTCTACGCACCCGTGGATTACCCTCACACCTTTTCTGGAGAGACTCCCAAAGTTCTTTCGACGTCCTTTGAGTCCGAAATGTGTGCAAGATATCTTGAGGTAAAGCCATTCGGATAATGGAGAAAGCTTTGTTTTCGGCTTCAAATAATTTCTTGTCATCTTCTTTCATCATTTGATATGACAAGACCTTTTGACGGCCTTCAACCTCAGAAACTGGTGGAATGTACCCTTCATCAATGCACACCCACATGCGCATATCGTTGAATCGTACAAAATCCGTAAATCTGTCCTTCCACCAGTAATAATCCTCAACTTTCATCAGCTTTGGCGGTGCATTAGCCTTCCCAACTTCGTGATCCATTTCAAGGAATTTCTGAAGATTTGACATCTTTTCTGAAACAAATTGAATTTAGACTTAATTAATTTAATTCGAAACTAATGTGGATTAACTCTTTCGAACCTAGATAGATTCGAATGTAATTAGATTCCAATTTATTTGATATTAAATTCGATTAAGTATTTTAATTCAATTAGATTCGAAATTATGTCAGATTCGAACAATTCCTTAGATTCGAAGATATGTCAGATTCGAAGGACTCCTTAGACTCGAAGACCCTTAGAATCGAAGGCACAATAGAATCGAAATTCAGCAGAATCGAAGCACAGAATCGAAACAGGAACAGACTCGAAACAAACTCGAAACAATATAGACTCGAGATCCAATTCGAATATATTAACAGATTCGAAACACCACAGACTCGAAACTGACTGAAATTGACTCGAAAGGAGCGTATTTTGGTTAGACTCGAGACTAGAGAGAAACCCTAATTACCCCTATAGATTCGAGCGCCGCAAACTCGAAAAACGGCTAACACTTTGATTTTTTGACGTTTTACAGATTAAATCACTATTTTTCAAACGAAAAATAATGATTTCGACCAAAAACGTGAAAAACGACAAAGTGTTTTCCGAATATGAATTTGCTAAGCTCAAAAACACGTTTTTGAGAGCAAAACCGTCCAACTAGCGTCAAGAAACCTAGAATGTATCTGATGAACACGAAGAACACCAAGAACACTCCGTAGGCTCTGATACCACTTGTAAGGTCTACGACTGCAAGATCTATCTAGACGCGGATCCGTTAACGAGTGCGGAATCCTCGTTGACGGTCAGACGGACAACTCTCAACCAACGGAAACACGGAGACTATTAGACGCTGAACGAACGACACACGAACGATCCTATGTACTAATTCTCTCCGAAACGGGACTCACCTAGCTGATAAACTCGAGATCGCCTATTGCTTAATTCCTCACGAATTCTGCCAAAGGTCCTCTAATCATTCGAGTCTATCCCTAATTATAGACCCTGATTCGAGTCTGTTGTGGGCCAACCTCGAATCTGGCCTAAAGCCCATTCGAATCTGTCCATCTGACAGATTCGAATCTAGCCCAATCGAATCTAAGGATACATTCGAATCTATCACAGATTCGAATGCCTTCCTTAACCTATTCGAATCTAGCCAATACACTTAAACACTTAAGTGATGAAACTTATGTTTTAACTTATGCTTGACATAATCTTTGACCTTTATGTTTGAACTTCTTGTAATATGTTACATCAAGTTCAAACACACAATCAATAACAGACAAACACATATTAAACATATATATCAATATACTGGATAACTCAGAATATTACCTAAATCATAATGCAAATCGATTAGACTGCTATCGTCACACAGGGTGTACCAACACGTATGATCAAGATAACGACTCCGGAGGGGCGCGGAATATGTATATATGGGGATAGGAGAAGCGGGAATCTGTGTTTGTTGACTATTGCAAAAGCTCGAAAGCTTGTTGCAAAGGGATGTGACGCCTACTTAGCATATGCTATTGATGCTAAGGCTAAGAAAAATATTGTGGCCGATGTGCCTGTTGTTTCACAATTCCCGGATGTGTTTTCGGAAGACTTGTCTGGCGTGCCACCTGAAAGACAAGTGGAGTTCCGTATTGATTTGACCCCTGGAGCTGCACCGGTAGCTCGTTCTCCGTATCGCCTTGCTCCTACTGAAATGAAAGAGATGATGACACAACTTCAGGAATTATTGGATAAGGGCTTCATTCGACCGAGTTCATCGCCATTGGGAGCTCCGATATTATTTGTTAAGAAGAAAGATGGCACGATGAGGACGTGCATTGACTACAGGGAGCTGAATAAGTTAACGATCAAGAACAAGTATCCGCTGCCGCAGATAGATGACTTGTTGGATCAGTTACACGGGGCTTGTGTCTTTTCTAAGATCGACTTGAGGTCGGGATACCATCAGTTGAAAGTAAGAGAAGAAGATGTACCGAAGACAGCTTTCAGAACTCGGTATGGGCATTACGAGTTTCTGGTCATGCCTTTTGGGTTAACTAACGCCCCGGCTGTCTTTATGGACTTGATGAATAGGGTTTGTAGACCGATGTTGGATAAGTCGGTGATTGTGTTCATTGACGATATTTTGGTATACTCTAAGTCAGAGGCCGAACACGCTGATCACCTAAAAGAATTGTTGGAACTGTTAAGAAAGGAGAAGTTGTATGCCAAGTTCTCGAAATGTGAGTTTTGGCTGCAACAGATTCAATTTTTGGGGCATGTGATTTCAGTGGCTGGGATTTCTGTAGATCCAGCCAAAGTTGAAGCGATAAAGAATTGGGAACCGCCGCAATCAGCTACAGAAATCAGGAGTTTTCTTGGATTGGCGGGATATTATAGGAGGTTTATAAAGGACTTCTCAAAGATTGCAGTTCCATTGACGGCATTAACGAAGAAGAATGCACCATTTGTTTGGGAAACCATACAGCAAGAAGCATTTGAGATCTTGAAGAAAACACTAAGTGAAGCGCCGATACTTGCTCTACCGGAGGGCAATGAGGATTTTGTGGTATACACAGATGCTTCAAGGTTGGGATTAGGCGCTGTACTGATGCAGCGAGGAAAAGTTATAGCATACGCCTCGAGACAGCTTAAGCAGCATGAAAAGAATTACTCAACTCATGATCTTGAGTTGACAGCTGTCACTTTTGCACTGAAATTGTGGAGACACTATCTATATGGAACTAAGTGTCAGTTATACACGGACCATAAGAGTTTAAAATATATATTTAGTCAGAAGTAGCTCAATATGAGGCAAAGACGATCGATGGAGCTTATCAAAGACTACGATTGTGAAATATTGTATCATCCTGGAAAGGCTAACGTAGTAGCCGATGCTTTGAGTCGCAAAGCTATGCCAAAGAATGTTGTTATATGCTAACTTCCACGATGTTAACCTCCACAATTATTGACGATGTTAAAGCCTCTCAAGTGGAAGCTTTGAGGGAAGAGAATATTGGTGCTTAGGATATTAGAGTACAGAAGAATGTTATGGAAACTAGTGAGTCGGGGTTGAAAGGAATTTATGGAAGGATTTGGGTGACGAAGTATGGTGGTATGAGAAATGTGATTATCGAAGAAGCGCATCAATCAAAATTTACTGTACATCCCGGGAGCACAAACATGTACAACGACTTAAAGAAAGACTTTTGGTGGCCGGGATTGAAAAAGGATATCGGCCAGTACGTAGAACGGTGTAGGACTTGTCGGTTAGTGAAAGCCGAACACCAGCAACCATATGGCAGTCTGCAACCGCTTCCCATTCCGGAATGGAAGTGGGAACACATCACGATGGACTTTGTTACTAAGTTGCCGAAGACTAGGCGTCAACATGATGCAGTGTGGGTAATAGTTGACAGATTGACTAAGTCGGCTCATTTTATACCGATTAGAGAAAATTACTCACTTGAAAGATTGGCTCAGATTTACATGGATGAAATTGTTTCTAGACATGGAGTACCGAAGTCTATAGTGTCGGACCGGGACAGCCGGTTTACTTCAACTTTCTGGTCGGCATTACAAGAAGGGTTGGAAACGAGAATTGCTATGAGTACGGCCTATTGTCCTCAAACCGATGGCCAGAGTGAACGAACAATCCTCACTTTGGAGGATATGATGAGATCATGTGTACTGGATCTCGGTGCCAATTGGGATGATCATTTGCCACTAATAGAGTTCTCGTACAATAACAGCTATCATGCAACAATTAAGAAGGCACCTTTTGAGGCACTATATGGGAGAAGGTGTAGGACTCCTACCTGTTGGAAGGAAACTGGAGAAACGCCGATTGCTGGGCCGACATTATTGCAAGAGACAAACGAAAAGATACAACTAATTAGACAGAATATGAAAGCGGCCCAGGATCGTCAGAAAAGTTATTACGATAGAAGGCACAAACCAATCAGCTTTGAGGTAAATGATTGGGTTTACTTGAAAGTATCACCTATGAGAGGTGTTACTCGTTTTGTGAAGAGAGGCAACTTGGCTCCAAGATTTGTCGGGCCATTCAAGATAATAGAAAAAGTTGGAAATCACTCGTATCGCCTGGAATTGCCTGAAGAAATGTCGGGCATACACCCGGTGTTTCATATTGGAAATCTCCGAAAGTCATTTACTACTGGTAACGAAGATTGGGGTGACCATATTGAACTGCAAGTTGATGAAAGGCTTCGATACGTGGAGGAGCCGGAATGTGTATTGGATACCAAGATGAAAAAGCTAAGGAGCAAAGAGATCCAAATGGTGCTAGTACGTTGGAAGCATGATAAAGGAGCAAATCACACTTGGGAGACAAAGGCGGAAATGTTAAGGAAATATCCGCAACAGTTTGAGGTCAAATAACTTCGAGGACGAAGTTGAGGGTGGTGGAGCCCATGCTGTAACATCCTGATGTTTAATTATTGTAATTGCGGTTTATTAGTTTAAAATTGTAATTTAAGTTGGATCGTATTTTAATAAATTATAAAAGTCGGTTTCTTTATTCAGAAATTGATGATTTAAATTTATTAAGATTATATGATTATTATTAAGTGGTTGAGATGATAAAATAAAGATTTAATCTTTATTTAATGGAATTTAAGAACTTGATTGTTATTTTGAAGAATTATGAAATTATAGAATTTCTAGTTTAATTATTTAAGTATGATAATTTTTAAGTTTTATTGATGTTGAAATCAAGACACAAATCGGTATTTAAGAAAATTAGAAAGTTGTGGGTTGAATGTGAAAAAGTTGGAAAGATGAAGAAATAAAAGACATAAGTCTTTTATTTTTCTCATTTCAACTCTCTCTCTCTTCTCACTGCTCTCTTCATACTCCAAAAGAAACCACGGTTCTCTCCATTCTTCACATCAAGAACGTTGAAAAACATCAAATTGAAGGCTGAAAATCGAGATTCAAGTTGTGTTGAAGAAGCTATAATCGTTACAACAAACGATTTAAGGTAATAATCTCTTAAAATCTCAAATTTAAGGCTTTATAATTCGGTTTTGGATGAAAACGAAATCTGAGATTTTGGTCCAAAAATGTATATGCATGTTAAATATTCTTGTGGGTTCATGTAAATCTTGTATTGTGGAAGTTGTGTACAAAATTTCGGGTTCTAATTCAAGTTAAATCATATGATTTTGAGAATATTTTATATGTTCGGTATGTGTGCGTGTTTAAGTACTGAAACCACAAATGGGTACCGAAACTTTAAAGGTTTCGGTATTAATGTTTCCCCTTACCGAAACATTTATGTGTATACTGAAAACCCACAAAGCATAAGTACTGAAACCTTATATATATATATATATATATATATATATATATATATATATAAATATATATATATATATATATATATATATATATATATATATATATATATATAAGCATATAATACCGAGATTAGTGAGAGATACCGAAACCATAATGGTTTCGGTACAAACTACCGAAATCCCATACCCTTACCGAAACCAACATATATTACTGAAACTCCTTGGTACTGAAACCATAGTATGCATGAGTGTGTACCGAAACCAAATGGAGGTACCGAAACTTTAAAAGTTTCGGCACATAATACCGAAACTTCTCATGAACCGAAACCATTTGCATATACTGAAACTCTAGTACGTACCGAGATCAAAAGGAGGTACCGAAACCTTAAAGGTTTCGGTACATATACCGAAACTACAAGAAGGTACCGAAACTTGGTACTGAAACTTTTATAGTTTCAGCAATTCCATCTTTTCCAGATTCAATAAAACTTAGACACACACACACACACACACACACACACACACACACACATATATATATATATATATATATATATATATATATATATATATATATATATATATATATATTCATCATCTCGGTTGGGTTTTATTGATGAAAATAAGAAGAAACGGTTGGATATTTTTGGCAATCTCAAATATTGGAGATTAAAGTATAAACTTCAATATAATTTCGACGGGTTAACACGATGAATTGGGAAACTTAGCGAGACTCATTATAAAACGAGAGATTTATGGTATTATTAAAGGGATTAATTGGGATCAATAAGACCATTCAGAAAGAGGATTTAAATATGAGTTTCGGATGTCAGTTCCGAATGTTGTAATATTTATTGGTACAAATTGATGCTCATTCACGTATGAACATGTTTATAATATGCTTTCATTATGGAAATGAAACAGGTCCCTTGTGGTGTTGTTTAACCCACAGTGGGGTACTTGGTGAGTCCGGTTGAAAGCCCGAAGAGAAATAAAAATTGCTTAAAGTTTAATAACGCACCCACTGTGAGTACATATGATTTCGCATGTTTATATCTGCTTTATGATTGCTATTGCCTGCTGAGACATGTTGCTTCATTTTTCGTTTGGAATTCTACTAACTTGCGTAGATTTAGATGCACATTCTTATTTGATGCATGTCCTTTCGTTTGTTGTGCATCTAACGATGGACCGGTGGGTCGCATCTGTTACTCCGATGTTACTGCGCTATATGACCCGGAGCTGATCCCTCCGAGGTTATGGTAGGCAGTAAGTCATCCCCGATGTTATGTCTGTCTCAGATGGTTGGGTTTCATACCGAGCTATGGGCTCGTAGGAGCGACGGCTCATATGTGTCGTACTTTGTGTACGTGGAGAGTGCACGACGTATGTCGTCGGTGTACTCTTGTGGGCTTCATAAAGATTTATAAAGTGCGTAAATCTGTGTATTCACTAAGCATTTGCTTATCCCTCAGTTGTTGATGTTTTTACAGGAAAAGGAAAGTCTGCAGCCGGACCGTCTAGCTAGGTCAATTGTTCAAGAGATTGAAGAATATCTACTACTCAGCGTGGTAATTGAATAATGGGATTGTTTTTATAATATGTATCTGAAGATGATTGTAATGTTATTGAGTATGTAGACTTAGAATTGGAACCTTGTAGCATCATAGTATGTTTGAAACAGTTGTAATATTTTATTTATGTATTTTATTGCTTCCGCATTTTAATTAAGCTTTCAGATCATTATTGAAATTATGTTTGGTGTTTAATCCTGGGGGTTATGTAATTGTGGTTTAATGTGGCAAGGGTGTCACACGAGATGGTATCAGAGCAGTAGTTTGAGATTCAAGTGTCCGTGAGGTCTTGATCTCAAACATTAGGTAATGATATGTAGTGGTTTAAGTAATGATCTGAACTAAGATAGGTTATGATCTAGTAATTATAAGTGATTGACTATCATACGGGACAAATAAGTGGTGTCTTTAAATTAATGACATGTTACTAAACAAATTATATGTTTATAATTTCAGAACATGTCTGGAGGAATGACACCAGAAGAAACCAGAGAGATGATGCTAGCCATGATGGCTGAGCAGAACAAGATGATACAAGATCAGTTTCGGGCTCGAGATGAGGCCGATGCTAAGAGAAGAGAGGATAAGAGAAAGAACAAGGAGAAGGAAGGGGGCAACAATAATGATGAACAAGATGACAACACTGGGTCGTCTAACAAACACAAAGGTTGTCGGTTTAAGGATTTCAAAGGAAATGGTGCTGTGGAGTTTAATGGATTGGGTGATGCTGTTGCCGCACTGGAATGGATAACAGCAACTGAACGGACATTCCGAATCAGCGATTGTGCTGAGAAGGACATGGTTCGGTATGCTACAGCAATGTTCACTAACGACGCAATCATGTGGTGGAATTCCATGGTTAACGCTTTAACCTTGGAGAAAGTGGCTGTGATGACTTCGGCTGAGTTTACAGAATTATTCACTCAGCAATACTGTCCAGTTGATGAGCGCCGAAGACTGGAGGCAAAGTTTATGGCCTTGAATCAGGGGACTAAGACTGTGTCCCAGTATGCTGTGGAGTTCACTAGGCTGAGTTTGTTTGCGCCTCATCAAGTCGATACTGAGGAAAGGAAAGTGACCAGGTTCGAGGCTGGTCTAGATATTGAGATTAGGAGGGTCATGAGCAACGTCCGTTACCCTACGTTTGCTGGCTTACTTGAGGCTGCCAGAAATGTAGAACAGATTCTTATAATGTCTGGATATTGGATTGGGTCTGCTGCTGCTGCTACTAACCCAACACAGCCGTCACCGCCGAAGCGTCAGCGTGAGGGAGGATACTCAGGCTCTTCTCGTTCGTCGCAGTACTCGCCGCAACAGTCTTATCGCCGTCAGTCTAGTTCTTCTGGTCGTGCTCGTGCCTACTCCATCAACACCGAGCCACGATATTGCAATAGGTGCCATTTGGAACACTTCGGCAAGTGCACTAATCGACGAGCTTGCTTTTGTTGTGGAGAGTTGGGTCATTTTCAGAGTGAATGCCCAAGGAAAGGTGATGCTTGCCACAAGTGTGGCGTATGGGGACATTACAGTAGGAATTGCAGAAAGAATGCTCCAGCAGTTGCTGCTCCATCATCGACTCGTTCATCATGGGGATCCAGTGGTGGTTCAGTCAACCGTCGGAACCAGCCACAAAGGGCACCAGCTCGTTCATTTCAGATAACGGCAGAAGAGGCTAAGGAAAACCCGGAGGTGGTTACGGGTACGTTTATAGTAAACTCTTTACCTGCACGAGGTTGTTTGACTCAGGTGCCAATAGATCGTTTGTATCTACTATGTTCGCACAACAACTTGCCATGCCACTGTCTAAGTTATCTGCCGTACTTGATATAGAAACTGCTAGCAACACTCTAGTCAACGTAGATCACGTATACCGTAACTGCACGTTAGTAATTGAAAATGTAGTCTTCAATTTGGATTTGATTCCGATCGAGTTTTGTGAATTTGATGTGATTATCGGGATGGACTGGTTGATTGAGAATGAGGCCCATATCGTCTGTAAGAAGCGTATGATCAAGATAACGACTCCGGAGGGGCGCGAAATATGTATATATGGGGATAGGAGAAGCGGGGATCTGTGTTTGTTGACTATTGCAAAAGCTCGAAAGCTTGTTGCAAAGGGATGTGACGCCTACTTAGCATATGCTATTGATGCTAAGGCTGAGAAAAATACTTTGGCCGATGTGCCTGTTGTTTCACAATTCCCGGATGTGTTTCCGGAAGAGTTGTCTGGTGTGCCACCTGAGAGACAAGTGGATATCCGTATTGATTTGATCCCTGGAGGTGCACCGGTAGCTCGTTCTCCGTATCGCCTTGCTCCTACTGAAATGAAAGAGATGATGACACAACTTCAGGAATTATTGGATAAGGGCTTCATTCGACCGAGTTCATCGCCATGGGGAGCTCCGGTATTATTTGTTAAGAAGAAAGATGGCACGATGAGGATGTGCATTGACTACAGGGAGCTGAATAAGTTAACGATCAAGAACAAGTATCCGCTGCCGCGGATAGATGACTTGTTGGATTAGTTACACGGGGCTTGTGTCTTTTCTAAGATCGACTTGAGGTCGGGATACCATCAGTTGAAAGTAAGAGAAGAAGATGTACCGAAGACAGCTTTCAGAACTCGGTATGGGCATTACGAGTTTCTGGTCATGCCTTTTGGGTTAACTAACGCCCCGGCTGTCTTTATGGACTTGATGAATAGGTTTTGTAGACCGATGTTGGATAAGTCGGTGATTGTGTTCATTGACGATATTTTGGTATACTCTAAGTCAGAGGCCGAACACGCTGATCACCTAAAAGAATTGTTGGAACTGTTAAGAAAGGAGAAGTTGTATGCCAAGTTCTCGAAATGTGAGTTTTGGCTGCAACAGATTCAATTTTTGGGGCATGTGATTTCAGTGGCTGGGATTTCTGTAGATCCAGCCAAAGTTGAAGCGATAAAGAATTGGGAACCGCCGCAATCAGCTACAGAAATCAGGAGTTTTCTTGGATTGGCGGGATATTATAGAAGGTTTATAAAGGACTTCTCAAAGATTGCAGTTCCATTGACGACATTAACGAAGAAGAATGCACCATTTGTTTGAGAAACCATACAGGAAGAAGCATTTGAGAACTTGAAGAAAACACTAAGTGAAGCGCCGATACTTGCTCTACCGGAGGGCAATGAGGATTTTGTGGTATACACAGATGCTTCAAGGTTTGGATTAGGCGCTGTACTGATGCAGCGAGGAAAAGTTATAGCATAGGCCTCGAGACAGCTTAAGCAGCATGAAAAGAATTACTCAACTCATGATCTTGAGTTGACAGCTGTCACTTTTGCACTGAAATTGTGGAGACACTATCTGTATGGAACTAAGTGTCAGTTATACACGGACCATAAGAGTTTAAAATATATATTTAGTCAGAAGGAGCTCAATATGAGGCAAAGACGATCGATGGAGCTTATCAAAGTCTACGATTGTGAAATATTGTATCATCCTGGAAAGGCTAAGGTAGTAGCCGCTGCTTTGAGTCGCAAAGCTTATGCCAAACAATGTTGTTATATGCTGACTTCCACGATGTTAACCTCCACAATTATTGACGATGTTAAAGCCGCTCAAGTGGAAGCTTTGAGGGAAGAGAATATTGGTGCTGAGTATATTAGAGTATAGAAGAATGTTATGGAAACTAGTGAGTCGGGGTTGAAAGGAATTTATGGAAGGATTTGGGTGCCGAAGTATGGTGGTATGAGAAATGTGATTATCGAAGAAGCGCATCAATCAAAATTTACTGTACATCCCGGGAGCACAAAGATGTACAACGACTTAAAGGCAGACTTTTGGTGGCCGGGATTGAAAAAGGATATCAGCCAGTACGTAGAACGGTGTAGGACTTGTCGGTTAGTGAAAGCCGAACACCAGCAACCATATGGCAGTCTGCAACCGCTTCCCATTCCGGAATGGAAGTGGGAACACATCACGATGGACTTTGTTACTAAGTTGCCGAAGACTAGGCGTCAACATGATGCAGTGTGGGTAATAGTTGACAGATTGACTAAGTCGGCTCATTTTATACCGATTAGAGAAAATTACTCACTTGAAAGATTGGCTCAGATTTACATGGATGAAATTGTTTCTAGACATGGAGTACCGAAGTCTATAGTGTCGGACCGGGACAGCCGGTTTACTTCAAATTTCTGGTCGGCATTACAAGAAGGGTTAGGAACGAGAATTGCTATGAGTACGGCCTATCGTCCTCAAACCGATGGCCAGAGTGAACGAACAATCCTCACTTTGGAGGATATGATGAGATCATGTGTACTGGATCTCGGTGCCAATTGGGATGATCATTTGCCACTAATAGAGTTCTCGTACAATAACAGTTATCATGCAACAATTAAGAAGGCACCTTTTGAGGCACTATATGGGAGAAGGTGTAGGACTCCTACTTGTTGGAAGGAAACTGGAGAAACGCCGATTGCTGGGCCGGCATTATTGCAAGAGACAAACGAAAAGATACAGCTAATTAGACAGAATATGAAAACGTATGAGAGGTGTTACTCGTTTTGTGAAGAGAGGCAAGTTGGCTCCAAGATTTGTCGGGCCATTCAAGATAATAGAAAAAGTTGGAAATCAATCGTATCGCCTGGAATTGCCTGAAGAAATGTCGGGCATACACCCGGTGTTTCATATTGGAAATCTCCGAAAGTCATTTACTACTGGTAACGAAGATTGGGCCGACCATACTGAACTGCAAGTTGATGAAAGGCTTCGATACGTGGAGGAGCCGGAATGTGTATTGGATACCAAGATGAAAAAGCTTAGGAGCAAAGAGATCGAAATGGTGCTAGTACGTTGGAAGCATGATAAAGGAGCAAATCACACTTGGGAGACAAAGGCGGAAACGTTAAGGAAATATCCGCAACAGTTTGAGGTCAAATAACTTCGAGGACGAAGTTGAGGGTGGTGGAGCCCATGCTGTAACATCCTGATGTTTAATTATTGTAATTGCGGTTTATTAGTTTAAAATTGTAATTTAACTTGGATCGTATTTTAATTAATTATAAAAGTCGGTTGCTTTATTCAGAAATTGATGATTTAAATTTATTAAGTTTATATGATTATTATTAAGTGGTTGAGATGATAAAATAAAGATTTAATCTTTATTTAATGGAATTTAAGAACTTGATTGCTATTTTGAAGAATTATGAAATTATAGAATTTCTAGTTTAATTATTTAAGTATGATAATTTTTAAGTGTTATTGATGTTGAAATCAAGACACAAATCGGTATTTAAGAAAATTAGAAAGTTGTGGGTTGAATGTGAAAAAGTTGGAAAGATGAAGAAATAAAAGACATAAGTCTTTTATTTTTCTCATTTCAACTCTCTCTCTTCTCACTGCTCTCTTCATACTCCAAAAGAAACCACGGTTCTCTCCATTCTTCACATCAAGAACGACGAAAAACATCAAATTGAAGGCTGAAAATCGAGATTCAAGTTGTGTTGAAGAAGCTATAATCGTTACAACAAACGATTTAAGGTAATAATCTCTTAAAATCTCGAATTTAAGGCTTTATAATTCGGTTTTGGATGAAAACAAAATCTGAGATTTTGGTCCAAAAATGTATATGCATGTTAAATATTCTTGTGTGTTCATGTAAATCTAGTATTGTGGAAGTTGTGTACAAAATTTCGGGTTCTAATTCAAGTTAAATCTTATGATTTTGAGAAAATTTTATATGTTCTGTATGTGTGCGTGTTTAAGTACTGAAACCACAAATGGGTACCGAAACTTCAAAGGTTTCGGTATTAATGTTTCCCCTTACCGAAACATTTATGTGTATACTGAAAACCCACAAAGCATAAGTACTAAAACCTTATATATATATATAAGCATATAATACCGAGATTAGTGGGAGATACCGAAACCATAATGGTTTCGGTACAAACTACCGAAACCCCTTACCCTTACCGATACCAACATATATTACTGAAACTCCTTGGTACTGAAACCATAGTATGCATGAGTGTGTACCGAAACCAAATGGAGGTACCGAAACTTTAAAAGTTTCGGTACATAATACCGAAACCTCTCATGAATTGAAACCATTTGCATATACTGAAACTCTAGTACGTACGTACCGAGATCAAAAGGAGGTACCGAAACCTTAAAGGTTTCGGTACATATACCGAAACTACAAGAAGGTACCGAAACTTGGTACTGAAACTTTTATAGTTTCAGCAATTCCATCTTTTCCAGATTCAATAAAACTTAGACACACACACACACACACACACACACACACACACACACATATATATATATATATATATATATATATATATATATATATATATATATATATATATATATTCATGATCTCGGTTGGGTGTTATAATTGGAAATCGAACGGATATGTTTGGCAATCTCAAATATTGGAAATTAAAGTATAAACTTCAATATAATTTCGACGGGTTAACATGATGAATTGGGAAACTTAGCGAGACTCATTATAAAACGAGAGATTTATGGTATTATTAAAGGGATTAATTGGGACCAATAAGACCATTCAGAAAGTGGATTTAAATATTAGTTTCGGGTGTCGGTTCTGAAATGTTGTAATAACCTTTATTAGTACAAATTGATGCTCATTTATGTATGAACATGTTTATAATATGCTTTCATTATGAAAATGAAACAGGCCCCTTGTGGTGTTATTTAACCCACAGTGGGGTACTTGGTGAGTCCGGTTGAAAGCCCGAAGAGAAATAAAAATTGCTTAAAGTTTAATAACGCACCCACTGTGAGTACATATTATTTCGCATGTTTATATCTGCCTTATGATTGCTATTGCCTGCTGAGACATGTTGCTTCATTTTTCGTTTGGAATTCTACTAACTTGCGTAGATTTAGATGCACATTCTTATTTGATGCATGTCCTTTCGTTTGTTGTGCATCTAACGATGGACCGGTGGGTCGCATCTGTTACTCCGATGTTACTGCGCTATATGACCCGGAGCTGATCCCTCCGAGGTTCTGGTAGGCAGTAAGTCATCCCCGATGTTATGTCTGTCTCATATGGTTGAGTTTCATACCGAGCTATGGGCTAATAGGAGCGACGACTCATATGTGTCGTACTTTGTGTACGTGGAGAGTGCACGACGTGTGTCGCCGGTGTACTCTTGTGGGCTTCATAAAGATTTATAAAGTGCGTAAATCTGTGTATTCAATAAGCATTCGCTTATCCCTCAGTTGTTGATGTTTTTACAGGAAAAGGAAAGTCTGCAGCCGGACCGTCTAGCTAGGTCAATTGTTCAAGAGATTGAAGAATATCTACTACTCAGCGTGGTAATTGAATAATGGGATTGTTTTTATAATATGTATTTGAAGATGATTGTAATGTTATTGAGTATGTAGACTTAGAATTGGAACCTTGTAGCACCATAGGGTGTTTGAAACAGTTGTAATATTTTATTTATGTATTTTATTGCTTCCGCATTTTAAGTAAGCTTTCAGATCTTTATGTAATTTATGTTTCGTGTTTAATCCTGGGTGTTATGTAATCGTGGTTAAATGTGGCAAGGGTGTCACATATATATGTTTTTAATTTTTTACAAATTGACCCCAAAAGTTGTATTTTCTTTTATTTATTTTAAATCAACAAGACAAACTTAGAATTTAGCATATTTGATTTAATTATTACTTTTATTAACTTGATACAACTTTTATTAATTTAGCTTTAATTACTTTGTACAAATCCCATTTAACTTGTTAATTAATGTTAAGTTTGTTAATTGCCGATAATTAAAGTTCAGGTTGTTACAAAAGTTGATTTCAACTAACAAGTTTTTTATGGCTCAGAATACTACTGAAACTTGATGTAAGGATGAGTTTCTCATCTAGATCCACTACTATGTGCTTAACTCCTCCATATGAATAGTTTTGTGCTAAAGTGTCATGTCAACTGTTAACGCTGCTGAACCTGTAGGTAAAGCAGCTTCAGAAGCCAAGACTAGTGGTAGAACACAAGTACCACCATTTATTGCTGCATATTTTGAAATTAAATTTTCCAAAAGAAAAAAACATGTTTTCACCATGGGTAAGTCTCATATTGGAAGCAAGAGTACCAAGGTTTCATATCATAGCAGCAAACTGGTTTTGAATATAAGTAAGTCTTTTACAAAAGCTTAACAAAACTTATTACAAACTTTACCTTCTGCAAGGATCATCAAGTTTCAGTAAAAGCAAAGGCAAAGCCAATGTCAAACCTGAGAGGTTTGGAAATCCTTTTTCCAAAAATAAAGGACAAAAAGCTGCAAAACTTTCTATATTTCACCTTTGACCTCCTAATAAAGGAGAAAAAGTTGTGGCTAAAGCTGAGATTTCAGGAAATAGTTTTCTTCAAATTAAACCTGTTCAATGACCAATAAAGAAAAACTTAAAATTATCACTGAACAATTTAGAGACAAAATTCCTAAAAGGATATTAGTTTTTTTTCACAGTATGCAGTAGTTTTCAAATTTAGTTGAAAGACTAATGATGAAAAATCAGATTGTGTTTTCGGAAATCCTTCTTTCAAAAATCCTAAAAAGAGGAAATGCTAAAAGTGTGGAAAGAAGACCCATTTGGCTTAAGACTGTCCAAAAGAAATGGACACTGGGCGTAGTGATGTTATCAAACAAGACATTTCTCAAACAAGCAGTGTTGAGAATGACAATGCCACTGAGGTATGTATCAACACTAATACTATCGACATAGGAAACATTAACATTAATCTGTATGGTCCATCAACAATGGTTGATGAAGATGGTGAACCCATAACTGTGATGAGTTCCCCGAAGAACTAATGTTTCAATATGTCACTATGTAGGTTAAGCAACCAAACCATTGGTACATAGACAGTGGTTGTTCTGGTCACATGACAAGTTGTAAGAATATGCTCGAAGGTCACTTTTGGTGATAATGTCGAAGGATCCACAGAAGGTATGATACTCTCAAAGCTGATGTTGCAATATTTAATACAGTAGCCTATGTGTCTGGGATAAAATACTATCTTGTTAGCATTAGTCAACTATTTGATGAGCACCTTGGGTACATACTTGATTTTGATGGAAATGTTGTGTTGTGTACACAAGAAAGAAGTGTGTGTGTGTGTGTGTATTGTAGACATGAAATATTTTTATCATTCCACAAGACCTGCTTTCTCTCAATGTGAAATGCGAACCCCAACTGGTTGTGGCACAAAACGCTCTTACACCAGAATTTCAGGAATGTAAACAAACTACGTAAGAAACAGTTGGTAACAGGTTTGCCTTTCAAGACCTTTGTTAAGGATAAACTCTACATGTGAGAAGGGTAAATAAAATAAGTCATCTTTAAATCTAAACATAATTTCTCTATTGATTCATCTCTATTCTTGATCCATATAGACTTGTTTGGTTCAGTTAATACCCTAAGTCTAGCATGCAGAAGATACACCTTAGTAATTGATGAGTTCTCCAAGTACACATGGGTGTTCTATCTAAAGAATAAAGAAGAGGCTGCAAGAGAAATCATGGATTTGGGATGAAGATGGATGTTCTTAACTCTACCCAAGCCAAGCAGCTTAGAAGTGATCATGAACTGAATTCAGAAACAATACACTTGAAGAATTCTGTGAAGAAAGAGGAATCTCTCAGAACTTTTCAGGTGTCAGGACTCCTCAGCAAAATGAAGTGGTTGAGAAAAGAAACATAACCCACACTGAAGCAGCTAGAACAATGATAAGTGCATCTGATCTACCTTCATCATTTTGGGCTAAAGCTATGGACACTGCTTGCTTCATTCAAAATAGATCCTTAGTGGGGTAAAGATTCCACTCTGCCAAGTTTTGAATTTAAGGCTGATGAAGGTGTGTTTATTAGATATTTAGTAATTTCCAAAACCTACAGAGTAAACCTTGAAAAATGATCCTATGTGGATCATGTATCATCCAAATGAACAAATTATTGGTGACATTAATAAAGTTCTGTTGACAAGGATGGACACACATGGAAATTTTTGTATGTTTTCAAGTTTTTTTTCAATAATTTAGTCCAAGAAGATTAATGAAGCTTTGAAAGATTCCAATTGGATCATTTCCATGCAAGAAGAACTCAATAAGTTTAAGAGACACAAAGTATGGAAGTTGGACCCTATGCCTAAAGGAAAAACTATAAATGGCACAAAGTGGGTTTTTAGGAATAAGTTGAATGAGCAACATCATGTTATTAGAAATAAGTCAAGGATGGCTACTCAAGGGTATATGCAAGAATGGGGAATTGACTATGATGAAACATTTGCCCCTGTGGATAGACTTAGAGTAATTCATATGTTTCTTACCCATGTCGTAAATAAGGGCATGAAGATATTCAAATGGTTTTGAAGAGTACATTCTTGAATGGGATGCTGCTAGAAGAAATTTATGTCAAACAACCCCTAGGCTTTGAAGATGAACAACATTCAGGTTATGTCTATAAGTTGAACAAAGCTTTCTATGCTCTTAAATAAACACCTAGAGTCTTGTATGAAACTCTTACTGATATCCTTTTGAGAAATGGATATTAGAGACGTAAAGTGGATAACACATTGTTCATAAAGAATGTGAAATATGATATTATCCTTGTTCAAATCTATGGGTTGACATTATATTTGGTTCTACTAATGAACAACTGTGCATGAATTTTTCACTGCTCATGAAGTTTTAGTATGAAATGAGCATGATGCGTGAGTTAACTTTCTTTTTGGGCTTGTAGGTAAAACAAAATTCATATGTACTTTTTATTAATCAAAGAAAGAATACACTAGATTTTTTTTAAAAAGTTTAAATATTATTAGTGTTCACCTATTAAAACTCCAACGACAACCAATGTAAAATTGAATGATGAAACCTGCGGTGAGGCTCTTCTTGTAACAGCTTACAGAGATATGATTGAGAGATTGCTATATCTGATAGCTAGTAGAGCAGACCTAAAGCTTGCAACCTGTTTGTATGCTGGACTTCAAGCTAATCCTAAGGAGTCTCATCTTGTAGTTGTAAAAAGAATGTTCAGGTACCTTAAGAGTACAACAAGATTCGGTCTTTGGTATCCCAAAGATTCATACTTTGACTTACCTATATACACAGAATCAATTTCGTAGTTGCAGGTTAGATAGGAATGGCATAACATGAGGGTTTCAACTCCTTGGTTGAATGTTGTTTAACTAGTGTAGCAGAAGCAAATTTAGTGTCCACTTTCACTACAGAGGCTGAGTATATTGCTGCTGGAAGCTGTTGTGGCCAAATCCTTTAGACACAGCATCAACTTGAAGATTATGGACTTGTATATAGGAAACTTCCTACACTATGTGATAACACCAGTGCTATAGCAATATCAAATAACCCTGTTTTCCACTCAAGAATAAGGCATATTGAAGCCAGACATAACTTCATAAGAGATCAGATTCAAAAAGATAATGTTGATCTTTCTATTGTTCAAACAGAAGAGCAACTTACAAATATTTTCACCAAACCATTTATTTTAGATATTTTCTTGTACTTGAATCATTTTATGTATAACATAAGGATATTTCACCAACCGCCCTCAATCATTAACCGTTAATAACATAGTAAGTGAAATGAGTGTCGTTACCTCGCCAAAAATAACCACTAAATACCTTCGAAGCTAGGGTAAGTTGGGATCTTATCCACAGGGAGCGAGAGGTTAATTACACATATTCGAGCGACTAGTGTTGCGAGCTTGATTATTTGGAAAAGTGCGTGTTTGCGGAAAATCATTACTTGCTTTTATAAAACTTAATAACTAATTACTTGTGCAATTGTAAGCGAAAAACTTAATTGGTTTGTTGATTAAATACGTTAACAAAGATAACCACTCCCTGATTCCACACTTAGCTTTTGTATTTACATTTAAGAACAGTATAAAGATTACAAAGACATAACCTTTTAAAATTGTTATTAATATCGTTAAGTGATCTTGGGCATAGCGCGTGTTACTTTGATTACTCGTCTCAATTAAACATATAACTCGGCACGAATAATAAAATGTCAACGAACTATCTTACGAAACGCAAGAAAATAAATAACAATCTAGCGTTTACGATCAAAACATAAACATTCAATAACACATAAACGTAAAATAAACACTTAGCGTTGTGGTTCCTCCGGGAATGATTATAGCGAAATTAGCCGGACATCGTGTGTGTGATACTCCAGAGTTGGTGGTTCATCATCATCTTTGACAGCGCCGCACTTCGTCTCGTTCGCTCTTCGTAGCCGTACTCGCTCAACTGTGACCTCTTCTAAGCCTTTTCTCTCAGTATATGCGACCCTTTTTCCGTCTGCTTTGTGTTATATTTACAGGCAGCTTCTCAACCCTAAAAACACACGAAATATTCTCTTTATTGGTTAGGCGCAGCCGCGGGCGCAGGCCTGCGCCTAGAGGTGTTCATAATAATCTGAATCTGAGCATCTGAAATAAAATTTTGAAAATCCGATACGAAACTATCCAAAATTTCGGATATCCGAAATTTTGGATTCGGATTCGGATAGTAAAATTTCAAATTTTCAGATATTCGGATAATCTGATATCCGAAAATCCAAAAAAAGTTATTTTGTTTAAAACTTTTTATATCGTTAGTATTGCTTATTTACATAATATTTGAGTGTTTATTATTATTCTCATGTATATTTTTGAGTTTTATCTTGATATTATAGATTTATCAACTAGTATTTTTTATTTTTTAGTTTTTTTAAGCTTTTTTTAGTCATTTGAGTAAAATAGTTCCGGATACATTTAGTTTGTGATATATTTATCTTTATTATGTATTTGGATATATGAATTTGTATTTTAGATATCTAAAAATTTGATTTAAAATTTAAAAAAAATAAAAAAATATGAATTTTTAGAAATTCGGATAATCCGATATCCGAAATTTCGGAATCGGAATCGGTTAGCAAAAATCACTTTGTTTTGAACACCCCTACCTTCGCCCCCCTGCGCCTGGGTCTGCGTTCGGGCTACGTCTGCCTCTGCGCTTCTCATCTTTTGATGCCCAAAACTCTCTGTTGAGCACTCGACTGGGGAGTAGGGCTGCCCCCCCCCCCCCTGCGCCTGACTTTTTATAATTGATCTCTGATTTCGCTCAAATTTGTCAGACTTATACTTAAGATGCTTACCTACACACGTGATGAAATTTATCAATAGTAGCACATTGTATGACAAAGTTTCATTAAAAACCAACTCTTTTACACTTTAAAAACATAGTTAATTACAACCCGATCAAACTTCCCAACTTAACCGTTGATCGTCCCGACCAAGCAACAAAAATCAGACATTTAATGTATCGGGTTTATTTAGAATGGCAGATACAACAAAATCATTTAAACAGGCACTAGTCTTCGTAAACACGTTTATGTTAAAAGACACGAAGTAAACTATTTTCGGATATATCGTGACATCTCTTGGATAGTTGATCAAAAATTCCCACCGCTATCATCCTTTTAGCTCAAGGTTATAGAATTGAATTCATGTGGGTCACTAGACCATCTATTTCCGCGATGCATGTTTCTAGCTATCAGTTTTTCTTTTCTTTTCAAAGTTAGTCTTTCTCATGCATAGCCTATGATTTTAATTCAAGTTTAAACGTGGCTTTCTAATTGATTCGTGTAGTAGGATTTAGGTCACCCACTCCCAGACCAGTTGGCCTTAGGGGACTAGGCATGATGGTATCTTTCTGACTTACTTTCCTAAATCAATTAGGCACACTTGAATTGAGGCTTATTTGTGTTCGCTTCCTCCCACTTATTGCATGAATTAATAGTCGCTATTGGAATTTTTGTTATTTATCGCTCATTATTGCATGTTATATCCTACTCCTACATTGGTTCACTTCTTTGAATTCAAGTGTTTATGACTCTTTGTGCTAATTTAAACTCGTTTATTTGTATCTCTTTACTTGACATCGACCTAACTAACATCATCATATTTAAGTTGCAAGCTCAAAAACAAAGATAATTTGTAGGGAATTGATCAAGTTTTTACTCTCTCTTTTCTCGCTCACTCATACTTAAAAGAACACACTTTATTCAACCACACAAAAAAACACCAAATACGATAATTAAAACACTTATCTAATGGAACGATGGTACACGGTTACTGAGGTGGAGGTTGTCCGAAGATGCTATTGTTTTACTCACTGAAAGGCTCGTCGTCTTCTCGTGCTAGTACTTTTCTTCAAACTTCCCCAACTTGAGTTGAAAATCAAGTTTAACTAAGATCAACACTAACAACGAAACCTTTAATCTTTATAAGTGAGTTATTTTTTTTGTTAAAGTTGCCATTTTTCGTAAAATTTTTCTCGGTTTCACGATATAACATATAAAGCATAGAGCATTCCTCCTCCCCAAATCAAAGAATTGGGGCGTCCTCGACACAAAAATAGTTATGAAATGGGAAACAATTATGAAGAAATGAAATAGCACGTGTACCATCTAAGCATCGAAATGTAACGTCATGATATTTTAGCATGTGCAATATAGTGTTAGTGCAACCACGATTTTCTAGGAAGTAGTTTTTCGCCTCTCGATGTCATGTACGAATTATGTATATTCCTTTTGATTTTCCCCTTTGTTAATATCACGAATGTTAACGCCTTTCCCCAACTTAACCGTTCACCGTGCATGACGTTTTTATCGATTTCAGGCCTAAGCGTAACATAAGTGTTTAAATGACGAAATCGAAATTACTTAAATAAATTAAAAAACTTAAAATACACTTTCTTGGTGAAAATGATTGCACTTTGCATGTGCAACAACCCTTTAAACCCATCAGTAGCCCGAGTTGATGAGTTATAGTCTCGTGAGGGTATCTATAGAACACACCCACAAAGTTCACTGGATTGCCTTCCAGGAAGCACTAAGTTTAATGTCTTCAGCCAGACATGCGATTCAGGTGACATCTTCTAAGAACATCGTCTCAGATGATATAACCTCTCTATCAGCCCATTGTACGAACAACTTAAGTCGATGTCCATTGACATTACCTGGTTCACAAGTTTTTTGGTCTTGTATTTCTACCGCACCATGAGGGTAAATGTTAGTTACTGTGTACGGACCTGACCACTTACTTTTTAATTTTCCTGTGAAGAGCCGCAGGCGTGCATTAAATAACCATACTTTTTCACCCTTATTAAACATCTTTCTTTTAATTGATGATCATGGATAGATTTTGTCTTTTCTTTGTATATTTTAGCGCTTTCATAAGCTTCCCTACGTATTTCTTCAAATTCCTTTAATTGGTGGTTTCGGTTTACACCGGCATCTGTGAATGTGAAATTTGTATTTTTAATGGCTGATAATGCATAGTGTTCTAGTTCAACAGGGAGATGGCACAACTTCCCATACATTAACTTATAGGGAGACATTCCAATTGGGGTTTTGAAATCAGTGTGATATGCCCAGAGTGCATGTTCTAGTCATGTAGACCAGTCCTTACGATCTGGTCGAATTGTTTTTTCTAATATACGTTTAATCTCTATTAGACACTAGAGAATTCAAACTTAAATCAAGAGGAAAGATAGAAAGAAAAGACACAGAGTTAGAGGAGTTTGTGATGTTGATAGAGCAAGGTTTTAATGCTTTTGAGCTCACTAAGTTAAATCATAGTTTGCCAAGGGAAGTGGAACCTATTGAAGGAATGTTAATTGAAGAACCTAAGATTGGGGTAATCTTTGTGGATCCCCTTTCAAAGAAAATGTGCTTCCAAACACTGACAGGCCTTCACAAAGCTGGTGTCAAACAACTTCTAGCCTTGAGGTTTTTGTCTGCCTATTAACGCAATTCAAAGTGGAAAGCTACGATTTTAACTGAGTTAGCAGCCTACAATGCCAGAGGAGAGCTTGACAGCAGAGAAATCTTCTACCACAAAGAAGAGGTTGAAGATTTAACGCCAAGAAAGTGGCATTAGCAAGACTGGAGCAGGATACGCTCATTCAAGCTGCTATTGATTTGGTAAGGACGGAGAACGAGAACGAGAACGAGTTAGAGGAGGAGAAGGAAGAAGGCCCATCTACAATAGCTCTCACTATCTAAGTGTCTAACATCAAGCTGATTGAAGATGAAGAAAGGAAGTAGGTCATCAATTGAACAGGCTTATCATTAATTGCTCCAAACAAAAACATTCCATTAGTTGTATTTTTCATATTTTTATTGTACTTTGCGTACTAGTTTGTAAACATTAGTTGTTTATAGAACAATATCATTGTATATAATCTCATCATTTACTTTACTTCAATGTTGTAGATTTTCATTTACTTCTACACTGTAAGGATATATAGTGAAAGCTCTTGTATTTTTGCATAAGCCTGAGTATTGCAGATTGGAGGAGATCGTTAGACACAAAAAGATCTCAATCAAACTTTTTTGTTTGGAGCAATAACATTTATTCTTCTCATCCCTCTCTCAACCCCAATCTGAAGATCTTGAATTGAAATAAGAACCAATTTAGTATGCATGAAATGGAATAAAGATTTAAGTGCAAATCGGCAATTTTCTTCTCTCTTATTCCGACACAACTCATCAAACAAGTGTTCAACATCAACCAAATTTATCTTAAACATATCTGTTTCACTAAATTCATACGTCTTTCCATCAGCTCTCGTCACTGTGAAAGTAGGATAAAAGATATTGACCAATCGATCTTTGTTAATTCTTATAAGCTCAGCAATCCTATTTTCACTTCTAACGTCTTGTAGTGGTTGTGTTTTGTTCGAAGGAAATGAGCGTAGTTCATAAGATTTGGCATGTTGGGCTCGATCACTCTAAACAGCTTTAAAAATGAAATCGACGTATATCTCTTGCAGAAAATATTTTTCTCAAAATAGTTTTCCAAAAATGGAAGTCTATTTCTCTTCTTGATAAAATATGCATTCTGCTTTTCAGATAGTTTCAGCTTCTTAATGTTCTTTTTCCTTATTTCATCTTCATTCAACAAACTCAGCATATCATTTACCTCTTGTTGGTACATCCCGTGTGACGATAGCAGTCTAAGTTGTCTTACATTGTGATTTTGCATATGTTATGGTATATATATATTATATATGATTGATGTTTATCAGTGTGTTTGTATGTTTGAACTTGATGTAACGTATTACAAGAAGTTCAAACATAAAACTCAAAGGTAAAATCAATCATAAGGTAATATTATAAGTTTCATCACTTAAGTGTTTAAGTGTAAAAGGCTAGATTCGAATTTCTTAAGGGGATACATTCGAATCTGAGATAGATTCGAATGAGTCCATAGATTCGAATATAGCTAAGATTCGAATCTGTCAGATGGACAGATTCGAATGGGCCTTAGGCCAGATTCGAGGTTGGCCCACAACAAACTCGAATCAGGGTCTATAATTAGGGATAGACTCGAATCATTAGCAGACCTTTGGCAGAATTCGTGAGGAATTAAGCAATAGGCGATCTCGAGTTTATCAGCTAGGTGAGTCCCGTTTCGGAGAGAATTAGTACGTAGGATCGTTCGTGTGTCGTTCGTTCAGCGTCTAATAGTCTCCGTGTTTCCGTTGGTTGAGAGTTGTCCGTCTAACCGTCAACGAGGATTCCGCACTCGTTAACGGATCCGCGTCTAGATAGATCTTGCATTGGTAGACCTTACAAGTGGTATCAGAGCCTACGGAGTGTTCGTGGTGTTCTTCGTGTTCATCAGATACATTCTAGGTTTCTTGACGCTAGTTGGACGGTTTTTCTCTCAAAAACGTGTTTTTGAGCTTAGCAAATTCATATTCGGGAAACACTTTGTCGTTTTTCACGTTTTTGGTCGAAATCATTATTTTTCGTTTGAAAAATAGTGATTTAATCCGTAAAACGTCAAAAAAAAAAAATAAATCAAAGTGTTAGCCGTTTTTCGAGTTTGCGGCGCTCGAATCTATAGGGGTAATTAGGGTTTTACTTTATTTTCGAGTCTAACCAAAATACGCTCCTTTCGAGTCAATTTCAGTCAGTTTCGAGTCTGTGGTGTTTCGAATCTGTTAATATATTCGAATTGGATCTCGAGTCTATATTGTTTCGAGTTTGTTTCGAGTCTGTTCCTGTTTCGATTCTGTGCTTCGATTCTGCTGAATTTCGATTCTATTGTGCCTTCGATTCTAAGGGTCTTCGAGTCTAAGGAGTCCTTCGAATCTGTCATATCTTCGAATCTAAGGAATTGTTCGAATCTGACATAATTTCGAATCTAATTGAATTAAAATACTTAATCGAATTTAATACCAAATAAATTGGAATCTAATTACATTCGAATCTATCTAGGTTCGAAAGAGTTAATCCACATTAGTTTCGAATTAAAATAATTAAGTCTAAATTCAATTTGTTTCAGAAAGGATGTCAAACCTTCAGAAATTCCTTGAAATGGATCACGAAGTTGGGAAGGCTAATGCACCACCTAAGCTGATGAAAGTTGAGGATTACTACTGGTGGAAGGACAGATTTACGGATTTTGTACGATTCAACGATATGCGCATGTGGGTGTGCATTGATGAAGGGTACATTCCACCAGTTTCTGAGGTTGAAGGCCGTCAAAAGGTCTTGTCATATCAAATGATGAAAGAAGATGACAAGAAATTATTTGAAGCCGAAAACAAAGCTTTCTCCATTATCCGAATGGCTTTACCTCAAGATATCTTGCACACATTTCGGACTCAGAGGACGTCGAAAGAACTTTGGGAGTCTCTCCAGAAAAGGTGTGAGGGTAATCCACGGGTACGAAGAACGCGTACAGAGCTGTTGACCCAACAGTTTGCGATTTTCAAGGCTCTTAAGGATGAACAGTTGGATGATATTATCACACGATTCTATCATCTGATAACAGAGCTTGAAAGTCATGGCATTGAGTATTCTGACACTGACAAGAACAACAAGCTTCTTGATGCCCTACCAGCCAAATGGGCTATGTACGTGGCAATGATTAAGCTGAATGAAGATAAATATTATGCTCAATCACTGGATGACATCGTGGGAACGTTGAGGGCATATCACTTCGAGATGATTAAGGCTGAGACTGATTACGAGCAAGTCCAGAATCCGGCTATGTATTTTGGAAAGACATCAAAATCATCAGTGACAGCTGATCAGAAGAGTGCTACAGCGTTTTTCACCGGAGAAACGTCATCGCCAGCAGAGTCCGAAGACTCACTGAATCGCGCGTTCTTAGGGTTAGGAAGATCGGAAGAACCGCAACCTCAAGTCCAACAGGCATCGACCAGTCAGAGCTATTCTAAGATGCCAATGAGCGCAAAGTCGGCGGAAGAACATCTGAATCTGCTTGCTTCATTTGTGGCCGCATACGGAAATTGCGTTCAAGGGAAGATCAATGATCCGGCTCTTTGGGATGAAGACTATGATCAGGTCGACCCTGATGACTTAGAGGAAATGGATCTGAAATGGCAACTGGCCATGGTAACCCAGAGGGTTAAGAGATTCATAAAGAGAACTGGGAGGAATCTGCAGATGAACAACAAGGGGATAGGATTTGATAAGTCCAAGGTGAAATGCTACAACTGTCAGGGATTGGGACACTTCGCCAGGGAGTGTCAAAGACCGAAGGTAGAGACATACCAGGGGCAGAGTCAGCATCAAGGACAGTACCAAAGTCAGTCCCAACAGAGATACCTTCCGAGTTCCTCATCTGGTCAGGCCAATCTAGCGGGTCTGATATCTAATGTCACTTCTGACAGACAGCTAGATGGTTCCTATGACTGGAGTTCACATCCTGAGTCCAACGCTAGAGCTTTCATGGCTGAAGTTACGGAGAATGGTTGTGATGAAGATGAGCAGACCACAAGGGAAAGCAGTCCGATGTGGGTAGAGAAAGCAAATGATCAGACCGTGCTAGAGTTTGCTGCTCAGATGGCCAACGTGGAATCTGATAACTCTAAGGTTAGTCTTTCTATTTCTCTATTTCGTGATTTATGTGCTTTATGTGTTAGTTCTAACGATAGGTTAAATCTAGTCTTAGACTCACATAAGACCATAGCTGCTCAAAATGAAAACTTAAAAATAGAAAATGCTAGCCTAAATGATATAAAACAAGATTTAAAAGAAAAGCTTAAGGCTGATGCTCAAGATGTAATCGTTCTAAAAGACAAACTGAGTGAGCAGTGTGTTAGGATAGAACTTATGTATGAGCACGTAGAGGCCTTGACCAAAAGTCTGAAAGACAAGGACATAGAGCTAGCCGAGACCAAGGTTAAGGTAGCCGAGGCAAATAGCAAGCTGGAAAAGTTTAGGAATTCGAGCCTAAACCTAGGAAGAGTCTTAGATGCCCAAAGACAGTCTAAGAAGCCTGTAGGTCTAGGTTTTCACGAAATTCCTCCACCTTTCAATGATAACTATGTGCCTCAGCCTCAGGAGAAAACTGACAAGTCAGTAGTTTTAGAGGACCTACCTGAACCTACACCTGAGCCTAAAGTTGAAAATACACCTAAGGTGACTGACTCAACCGTCAAGGTCAAGAAAGTGAAATTTGTGTCTTCCTCCAGTGAAACACCTGCAGGAACACAGAAAATTTCATGGGCTGACCAGGTCGAAGAGACAGACAATATAGATGTACCAAAGGTAATAGACACTAGTGAGACACCTAGATCTAAGGGACCAACCAAAAAGTCCATGGATAAGATGTCTTGCTTTAGGTGTCACGAGAAAGGGCATGTTGCTTCTCACTGTCCAAATAGGAAAGCTGATGTTACACCTAAGACAGTGAATCCAACACCTGTTAAGCCCTCACCAAGTGTGGCGAGCACTAGTAGTTCTCAGAGTACCGAGAAAACTGTGCAGGTCGCACCAAAACCTGTTGTGAAACAAACACCGGTTAAGGTTGGACCAAAAGAAGTGGTTAGGACAAATTCACCGAATCGTGTCATTAATCAATCTAGGTCAGCACCTCAACAAGTCTATAGGAGCACCACACCTAGCAGGTCACACACTCCAGTTAGGTCACATACTCCTGTTAGACAATATGTTCCGGTAAAAGCTCAGGGATCACAGTCTGAAATGCATTATAATAAGACTTATTCTAGAGCACCACAACAAATGCCTACTCAAAGGCAAAGAGTGAATCTAAATCACTCGGCACCACAACAGAATTCAGTTCAAAGGCCCAAGTCACCTGAAAGGCGAGATGGGTACTTGAAAGAGTTCAAGTATGTGGACGAGAATGGTATTACCAAGTCAGTCATGGCTTGGGTTCCCCGTGATAACTAACCTATTTTCTTTCATGTGCAGGAGATAACTACCGGTCCAAACAACAAGTGGTTCGTCGACAGTGGTTGCTCCAGGCACATGACGGGGGAAAGAAGTCTTCTCACAGACTTCAAGGGGGGTAATAGGGGATTTGTATCATTCGCGGGCAACAAAGGAGGAAATATCACTGGAACTGGAGAAGTCACTAATGGGACGATTACATTGGATCAAGTTTATCACGTTGATAAACTGGTTCATAATCTCATTAGTGTATCTCAAATCTGTGATAAGAAGAACTCGGTGTTATTTACTGACACTGAGGCGTTAGTGCTCAAGCCGGGATTCAAGATACCTGAAGATTGGATATTGATGCGGGCTCCAAGGAAGAATGACTTGTACATGCTCGATATGAACAAGCCAGATAATTCGATGGGTCCGATCTGCTTACTATCAAAAGCTTCGGAGACGGAATCGGTTTTGTGGCACAGACGCATGGCTCACTTGCACCTAAGGAAAATGAACTACATAACGAAGAATGGTTTGGTGCAAGGTGTGCCTCTGAAGAGCTTTCAATTTGAAGACAAGTGTCTACCGTGCATGAAGGGCAAGCAACATAAAAAGACACACAAGTCCAAGAAGCTGAACTCCATAACCTCGACATTCGATTTGTTGCATATGGACCTTTTCGGCCCTATCAACAAAAGGAGTATAGGAGGTAGTTGGTTTTGCTTAGTTATCACTGACGATTACTCACGGTTTTCTTGGGTTTTCTTTTTAGGTACGAAGGACGAGACGGCTACAAAGCTCATCGGGTTCTTAGACCAAGTGGAGAATTCCTACGGAACAAGGGTTAAAAATATACGTAGTGATAATGGGACTGAATTTAAAAACTCTGTAATTGGTGTATATTGCCTATCAAAGGGCATCGTGCATCAATTCAGTGCACCATATGAACCTCAACAGAATGGGGTGGCCGAACGTAAAAACAGAACATTGATTGAGGCTGCAAGGACTATGCTTTCGGATTCAAAGCTTCCTACCATGTTTTGGGGGGAGGCAGTGAATACCGCGTGCCATATTTTAAATAGAGTCCTTACAGTCAAATCATTGAACAAAACATGTTATGAAATTTTGAATAAAAGGCCACCTAACTTAACTGGATTCGAACCGTTTGGAGTACCATGCACACTTTTAAGAACAAAACATCAACCGAAGTTTGGTGAAAAGGCTGACGAAGGATACTTCCTAGGTTATGTGCCAAACTCACCAAACAAACGGGTTTTTAACAAAACGAGTGGTACTGTGGAGATTGTGTATAATATTGAAGTCACAAGTTATACACATGAACCCCAAACTGGTCCGGAATGGATATTTGACTATGATAAGTTATTTGAGTCATTTAACATTCCTTTGGATGATACTGCAGGTACAATCGAAAAAGACATGGCGACGTTGCACCTAAATGACGATGGCCATATTTTTCCAAGGACCACGTTCGAATCTACGTCCGAGCCTACTGCGACTGTAGATGGGTCTCCAGAAGTTGCTAATCCAGAAGAACCTAACACTGAGAATCAGACTCAAGCATCAAGTTCTGCCTCTGAGGAAAACGTCCGTGAGGAAGAGAATGTGGAAGCTGAGCCTGTTCCCCCTTTAGGTGAAATAGGATCCAACTTAGGAGATAATCTAAGGGTAGACGAAATAGAGACCTCTAGGATTAACAAGAACCATCCTATAGATAGCATCATAGGAAATCCTAACGAGGGTGTGAGGACTCGGAGTAGTGTAAATAACAACACTGTGTTGTTGTCGATGATAAACGACTCCGAGGCATATCATACATGTCTATATTCGTGTTTCATATCGCAAGTAGAGCCCAAAAATGTGCAAATGGCACTTAAGGACAACTCCTGGGTTGAAGCGATGCAGGAAGAACTTTCACAATTTAGGAAACTAGAAGTGTGGGAGTTAGTTCCGTTACCTCGAGGGGAGATTGCAATAGGAACCAAATGGGTTTTTAAGTGCAAAAGAGATGATCGGGGTATAGTCACGCGCAACAAGGCGAGATTAGTTGTAAAGGGTTTCAACCAAGAGGAAGGAATCGATTACAACGAAGTGTTTGCACCAGTAGCAAGGTTAGAAGCAATTAGGTTGTTTTTAGCTTTTTCCTCCTTCAAGGGATTTAAGGTATATCAGTTAGATGTTAAGAGTGCTTTCCTGTATGGGAAAGTGAAGGAGTTGGTGTATGTAGAACAACCGCCCGGGTTTACAGATCCTAAATATCCTGATAGAGTATATCGATTAGATAAGGCTCTTTATGGATTACATCAGGCACCTAGGGCATGGTATGAGACTCTATCCAACCATCTTTTAGAAAATGGCTTTGAGAGGGGTAGGATAGATAGTACTCTATTTGTGAAGAGAAAGGGAGATCATTTTATCTTGGTACAAGTGTACGTAGATGATATCATTTTTGGATCATCAGACGAACAGATGTGCAAAGATTTCGAGAAGGTTATGAAGTCTAAGTTCGAGATGAGTGCTATGGGGGAGTTGAATTTCTTTTTGGGGTTACAAGTTGACCAGAAGAAGGAAGGCATGTTTATCCATCAGACTAAGTATGTCTATGACATATTAGAATGGTTTGGGATGGAAGGAACTAAGTTGACTGCCCATTTCAGCACGACGATTCAAGTGAATCACAATCTCGGGCCGGGTACTGAAAGTGATTCCGATGTGGATCCGACTTTATATCGGGCCATGATTGGGTCACTTATGTATTTAACTGCTTCAAGACCTGATATTATGTTTGCTGTTTGTATTTGTGCTAGGTTTCAAGCGAATCCGAAGGAGATGCATATGAAAGCTGTGAAGCGGATTCTACGATACCTCAAATCGAAACCGAAGCTGGGACTTTGGTATCACGCGGAGGGAGATCTAGAGTTGGAAGCGTTCACAGATTCTGACTACGGAGGATGCAGCTTGACGCGCAAATCAACGACTGGAGGTTGTCAGTTCCTAGGAGGGAGATTGGTGTCCTGGCAATGCAAGAAACAAACATCGGTAGCCGTGTCAACGTGCGAGGCCGAGTATGTAGCTGCTGGTAGTTGCTGTTCACAGGTTTTGTGGATACAACAACAATTGCGGGATTACGGTTTGGCTTATACTCAAACTCCAATTAGGATAGACAATCAATCTACAATTGCTATAACAAATAATCCAGTTAAACACAGTAAAACAAAGCACATAGACATAAGACATCATTTTATTCGTGATTGTGCTGAAAAGAACTTGATCAAACTGGTAAAAGTGGCAACAGAAGATAATAATGCTGATTTATTTACCAAAGCGTTTGATAAGTCACGATTTGAGTATTTAATTCAACTTAATGGAATGCGCAACCCAGAGTAAACTGACCTTAGTAGTATTTTACTTCCTTTTATAGTTGTTATATTTCTTTCTTTTTTACAGTAGACTGCTAATTTAGGTAAGTTTCTAATTTAGGAAAGTTTCTATTTTTAGTAAGTTTCTATTTTTAGTAAGTTATTAAGTTAGCTTAGTTTACTGCTTTTTGCTATGAAAAACAAAAGAAAAAAGAGAGAAAATTACAAAAATACAAAAAAAGAGAATATCAGAAAAGGAGTTAAGTCTTAGATTCATAGGTTCAAAGTGACGAAAATTAGCACCGTCGTTACAGACTCTAAGTGTTTAGGCTTTCACACATAATGCAACTAAATCCTAAGTGTTATACTTTATTTAGTTTGATGTGTTGGTAGGCATAATACATATAGGGAATCACAAGGCTAATAAAATATTCTAGAAAAAGTCAAGCGTGTCACTAACCTAGATGTATGACCAATCGGTCTTAATTTTTATGTACAAGACATACAAACATTGAGTCTAAATGAGGTATGCAAACTTTCTGGGGATGTATGGCAACATCAAATACATCTAAAATGGAAAGAATAGAAATATCATATGTAACTGAGAGTCGAAAACATGCAACTCTGTTGTACGTAAGTACAGACCTGTTGTCTCTGTTTAGATTCGGGTTAGCAGACATGTCGCTTTGTTGTACGTCAGTACAGACCTGTCACCGCTATCTGCTAACTTTAAAGTTAAACCTTAAGTCGAACTAAGACACTTTGTTGTATGAGAATACAGACCTGTGTCCGATGTTTGTCTTTTAAAGAAAGTTTGCAAATACCAACAAGTTAGAATTTTGTCTGTGTGCCTTGATCATAAAAGTATGTCTATGTCTGGGTCACGTAAGATAATTTTCTGATAAATAAAAAGGCCAAGGGATATTCCGAAATGTAGAGTGTTTAACAGGGTAAAATACCAACAATCGGCTAAGTGGGTATGTCACGACAAACAATCAAAGGAATTCAAAAATTCCTAAGTGTGAAAGTTTAAGTACTGAAAGTTAGTATCGGACATCGCTATCTGATTGAACCTTTCCTAGACTATACTCATCAAAAATATATTGTTAAGTTTTTTAGCTTAGATTGTAAATTTTTTCTTAAGTTTAGATTAAATTTTTGGTCAAAATTTTATTTTACTTTATTTTTACCTTAGTTTATTTTATTTTATTTTAGTTTAGTTTAGTTTTTACTTAGGTAAAAGGTCAAAAGTTACTGAGGGTGCATTCAAAGTTGGATAAAATATACAATGCGTGAAATATCTGAGCTTAGGGTAAAAGATTTGGCATAGTTTATCTGGTTACACTACACAGTAGAAAATAGTTGGAAAAAGTTGAAATTATTTCAAAATTTCCGAAATTTTTCTAAGTGTTTGTAGCTTCGAATCTAAGACAGACTCGAATTTGAAGTTCTCGAATCTGTCAGTAGACTCGAATCTACACATAGACTCGAAGGTAGTTAGTATATAAAGGTCCACAGTGAAGGCATTTACTTCTCACTGTTCTCGAATCTGATTTCTCGAATCTGTCACTGGCGATCTCGAATCTATTCTCGAGTCTATCGTATTTCTACTAAACGACATTTCGTCGATTCTAAAGCTTTTGTGGTCGATTCTACTTTCAAATCTAGGTATAAGCAACATGATTGTACAAGATTTTGGTGGTTTCATACACAAATTTGGGCTTAAACATCACATTTTGATGTTTTATTGGTCAAAATAGGGTTATTCATAAATAACTAAGTTAGGACCTATAAAATATCAAATTAAAGGCATAAATCAGTGATTAGAACTTAGTTGAACTAAAGTATGTGATTTACCTAGTTCAAAAAGGTTAAAATCTTGGATTTTTGTTGAAAACACAACTGTCGGCCTCTCGAATCTGATCTTGGGCATTCGAATCTGATCATGGGTTTCTCGAATCTATCAATAGATTCGAGATGACCATGATATTCGAATCTGTCCATCAGACTCGAATAGGGTCTATTCGAATCTGTCCATTGCATTCGTATATGGACACTTCGAATCTGTTACCTTCGAATCTGTACTTTATTTACTTTGTTGAATTTAAATTTTATTAAACTTGTGGAAATTTTATGTATTGTGCAGATATGGAAATTTTATGTATTGTGAAAACACAAATTTGAATTTAAACAAGTTTATTGATTTTTAATAAATCTAACAATTTTATGTATTGTGCAGATATGGCGCTTCGTGCTTTTGTTCCTAAGCACAATATGGTTCTGAATCCTGCTCATAACATCCCTGAGGCGCAGGGATTTCGAGAAGTTTTAGATTTTCTAGCGGAGTCTAGGATCAGTTATGTGTTGTATGAAAATGTTCCGATTGTGATTTCCTATGTACGTCAATTTTACGATCACTTGCAGGTGGACTGCACTGTCACCCCGACAGTGTTAAGAACTAGAATTGCCGGACAACCTTTGGTTTTCTCCGCTGATATTTTGAGACAAGTGCTGCAGTTGGGTTCCCTAGAACAAGAAGACGGGCCTACAGACTTTCCTTTAAGTATTAGGCAAGCAGCTTTTTTGAGAATGGGATACAGCTTGGACGTTACAAAATCTTCATATATGAAAAGCGTGTTGATAGGACAATGGCGTTTCTTGGTCCATGTGTTTATGATCTGTTTTGCGCCTAAGAAAGCTGGTTTTGATTACATCGTATCTAAGATTCAATCAGCGATGATAGCGATGGTATACAATAAGAAGTTTAGTTTCTCGCAGCTGTTTTTCTCAGAATTTATCCATCAAATCACGGCTCCTGAGAGAGAAAGGTTCCTTTTGTATCCGAGGTTCGTGATGATGTTGATAAGGCACTTCTTGCCTGAGTTGCCACAATCAGACGATGCATTGAGCGTTAATGTTATGGAGAAGCGCATTTACTCTGACTGTTCCTCACACCGAGGAAGGTTAGCAGTTCCGGTGGCACGACCACTATTTGGTGCAATTCTGGATAGGGAATTTCAAGCCCCAGATATTGCCAACTGGGCAGGTGAAGTAGAAGTTCAGCCTCAGCAGCAACAGCAACAGCAACAGCAACCGCATCAACAACAACAACAACGACGTGAACAGCCTCGTGTTCGTCCCCGTGATCCAAGGCGAAGACAAAGAGATACTGCAAGTCAGTCTCAGGCGTCTAGGCCTTCTTCGAGTCAGCAACCAGAAATGCAGGAAGCAGGGCCGTCAACTGTCCCAAATGAAGCTGATCAATTGTGCCAAACGTTAAATGAAATTTGGGAGGCGGGTCCACATGCAAATGAAGATATAGCTGCTGCATTAGTGGGAGAATTACTTGAGCCTCCAGAAGGAGAAGAAGATGTGCTGAGGGATGTTGAGAATTGTGAGCCAGAGCAGGCTGATAACGTTTTGTCATCTTCAGCAACTGAGTCAGAAGAGATGGAGGAGATTGAAGTTGAAGCTCCAGAATCAGTGTCGACAGATCCTCATATTCAAATTGGAACCTATGGTTCACGATTAATTATTAATGAAGGTGCTTCGAGGAGGCGAGAGGCCAGAGAATTGGAGGAGTCAGATTTTGAAGAAGATGAGACTCCTCAGTTGGTAATAAGGCAACGGGCCAAACGGCACAGGTTTATGCAGGGGACTTCATCACAGTCCGATGCACAACCTCCGCCTCAAACCCAGACCCAACCTCAAGTTACCGCTCCACCATCACCGCCACCTCAACAACATGAACCCTACATTCCCCAACCATTCAATCCTGCTCCCATTCAGTCCATTCCTTCTACATCCGAAGCCTATACCGACAATCAACAAATCATGCAACTCAAGAGCCGTGTCGACTTTCAGAACATTCAGATCATATCTCTCACAAAAGCAGTCGGTGAACTCCAAAAGCATAACTCTAATCTTGATAAGGAGAATGCCGAACTGAGAACGATTGTTGAAAGTGTTAGAGAAGAAAACACGGAAATTAAATCATTTGTTGCTGATCAATCATCTGAAATCCGAGCAATGCGGTCCCTCCTAGAGCAACTTATGAAAAATCTACAAACTCAGGGGGAGACTAGTTGTAAAGATCAGGAAGTACAGCGAGAAGATGATGATGATGAAGGCAATGATCCCAGTGCAAATAAAGAGATTGAGTCTGTAGATTTTCCTGCAGCTCAAGTCACTCAAATTCAGGGGGAGCCTAGTCAAGGCGAAGGAAACAGGGGTGAAGCTAGCTCATCTAAGGAGCCTACAGACTTTGAGATCAGTGAGATGATTGAAGCACTCATGGATCTTGATGATGATCCACTGGATGTAGGCTTTGATAACGAAGATGAAGAGCTTGAAGAAGGGGAGTTTGCGCCAGAGGAGATAGTCGACTGGCGATCAGATGATGAAGTACTTGCTGATGAGGATGATGAAGCTGACGAGATAATAGTGCAGCAGAATCCTATCACTGATACTTATGTGATTGATGGACATAACATTGTCGATGCAGATATAGTGAATGTTGCTTTAAATCCTCAGCCATCGACAGAGGAACCTGCAAGAGAGCTAACAAATGAAGAAAAACGAAAGCTATGGTTCAGGGATGAAGAGAAGGAAGCAGCAATTAAAAGGACAATGAGAGTGACAGGTACGGGGAAGCTGTCTGAGCGAATCTTAAGCTGGTTCTTTGACAGAGAACTGCAGCTATTTATAATAAAGAGAAAAGACGGGCTTCAGTACATGAGGCGAACCTTAAAAGCGTTCAACTCCCTGCCGAAGATCGAAATTGCAGATCTAGCATGGAAAGATCTGATAAACATTGGCAATGATCCCTATGCGGACGTTATCGCAAGAATCATAAGAAAGGAGGGAAGATCGAGGAAATTTGAGCGTCTGAGTCCAAGAGTTGGGAAAAGAGTAGAGGATCCATCACGTATCGACCCTCTAACTGGTCGTCCTTGGATGAGGATTCATTATAAGCCAGCCAGATGTCTTAGGAAGGTACCTCTTAAGCCAATGCCACAAAACATTCTGAAGAATCTGAAGTGGTGGTATGCTGACACGGAAACTGGGGAAGCGGTTATGGAAGACTTAGAAGAACAAGTTATTCTTAGAGTCTATGACCCGCTTCACCTGGTGAACTTATCTAAAGAAGACCTGCAGATCTTGTATAACTGTAAGATTTCCAGTGACGCACATATGGATGCTGAAGCGAGTAAGTATGAAAATGTAGTCAAGGTATGTGTAGAAAAAGGTCTGTATGCTGGTAGTGTTTTGAATCAATAATAAACCATGTTCTTAAATCAAATGTGTGAATTATTAGAAGCTATCGTCAAGGGGGAGTCTGTTGGTACATCCCGTGTGACGATAGCAGTCTAAGTTGTCTTACATTGTGATTTTGCATATGTTTGGTATATATATATTATATATGATTGATGTTTATCAGTGTTTGTATGTTTGAACTTGATGTAACGTATTACAAGAAGTTCAAACATAAAACTCAAAGGTAAAATCAATCATAAGGTAATATTATAAGTTTCATCACTTAAGTGTTTAAGTGTAAAAGGCTAGATTCGAATTTCTTAAGGGGATACATTCGAATCTGAGATAGATTCGAATGAGTCCATAGATTCGAATATAGGTTAGATTCGAATCTGTCAGATGGACAGATTCGAATGGGCCTTAGGCCAGATTCGAGGTTGGCCCACAACAAACTCGAATCAGGGTCTATAATTAGGGATAGACTCGAATCATTAGCAGACCTTTGGCAGAATTCGTGAGGAATTAATAAATAGGCGATCTCGAGTTTATCAGCTAGGTGAGTCCCGTTTCGGAGAGAATTAGTACGTAGGATCGTTCGTGTGTCGTTCGTTCAGCGTCTAATAGTCTCCGTGTTTCCGTTGGTTGAGAGTTGTCCGTCTAACCGTCAACGAGGATTCCGCACTCGTTAACGGATCCGCGTCTAGATAGATCTTGCATTGGTAGACCTTACACCTCTTTCTGTACAACTTCTTGAATAGGAAATCCAACTGATGCTGTTTTTCCAACTCGTCATCCAAAATATAACTTTTGAAGAACTTATCCATCAAGTCTCCTTCATTCAATCCTTTAACTGATTCCGGCACCACATCACGAACTGGAAACGGATCATATTCTTCCTTAAGTGTAACCGTAACCATAGGCTTTTGAACCGTTGATGTTGGTATTTCATCTCTTATGATTTCTTCAACCAGCTCTTCCTCATCAACTATCTTTTCAGCTCTCAGAGTCACATCAGATAAGTCAAATACTTCTTCCTCAAGCACATCTATCTCTTTCTCAGCTCCTTCAATTCTAAACACTTCTTCTTCTACTTCATTATCGGAATCGTCATACTCTTCAAAATTGTAAATCCTAGATTGTATACTCAAAGGAACTGGAATATCTTCATAAATAATCAATTCCAACTCACTCTGAGTATTAACCGGTTTTTCAGTTGAGCCTCCTGCTTCTCCTGCACCTTCACCTCCATTCTATTTCTCAGCAAAAACAACCATTTGAAGCTCTGTGTCATCAAGCTTCCTCCTCTTCCCCCCCCCCCCCCCCTCATAAAGAGTGTCATCAGAGTCGTCATGATCCTCAGGTTTTCTTTTTGAACCCGAAGCTTGTGACTTGCACGTTTGCTCAATAAATGACAGCCTTTCAGAAAATGAGCCCAACACACTTACAACAGTATTTTCTAAACCCAACATTCTTTCATTCATTTCATCAAATTGCTCTATAAAGTAGTCACACAACTCATTATTCGAAATTTTCTTTTCTTCTTCTTTTTCTTCCACTTCTGTAGTAAACTTCCCTTTCAACAATCTTTGAATATCATTCATTTAATTCATCATTTCGGCATACCGAGTGGACATCTGATTTGTTACTCTAGCAATGGCCTCAATCAACCTCGTTTCAGACACAAAGGGTAATCTGCTAACACCTGGGTAACGTAGACTTCCAGTTGTCACAACGGTTGAACTCGTATAAAGAACTTCTGTGTGGCCTGCTGTCAGAGTTGGCATTTATGTGAATCCGACAGGGCTTCCAACTACTTCAAGTGAAGGAGAAACAAATGCTTCTGACACTGTAGTTGTTCTGATAGGGACATTAAGTCCTTCTGTACTTACTTCAACAGATGAATTCGACTCGAGTGTCCTAAGCTATATCTGTTCTACAACCGGTGCTTGAATGAATGTACACTAGGGCATTTGGGTACTAATTTCAATATCCATGGAATCCAAATGATCCCAGGATAGATTTTGAGCAATATCCTCGTGTAAAAATGAAACATCTCCTTGTTGGGAAGGAGATGAGTGGCTGGTGGGGATTGCAATCGCTAGTGGGGTACTGGCTGCTTCAATGTCAACTCTTAAAGGAGAGCTAATAGTAGTCGTGGTTTCCCGGCTTTCTAAGTTTGGGCCCTCCCTCACACTCACAATCGCCGTCTCATCAACTCCTTTTTCCAGCACCATCCATATCATCATTATTGTCATCATCATCATCCTCTCCTTCATTCCCACTTTCTGGTATATTCGACAATATTCATTCTAAAACTGAATCATACTCACCACCCCTCACCTCTTCTACAATACCCTCACTCTCATTAAGGTTCCCTGTACGTCAATCCCTTGTTGACGTACCTCCTCTCCTATATTTCACTAGGTAGGAGTACTTGGTTCTTGAGTTTCCATAGGAGCATGATTTATTCTGTACAATCTCATAGTATCAGCATCTTCATCAGCATACTTTAGTAGATACTAAGGATCGGCATGATGTTAGCATTCGGATCAACCTGAACTCTATGCAAGCTCATCATCACATTGTCCGGCATTTATGTGACTATGACCTCTTAGGATTCTTCTCATTTGCTCGTATTATTCCTCTAATCATTATTTGAATAAAACGTTGTAGGGGCACAAATTTCCTTGCTCGATTAGTAGTCTTTGCTAACAGTACTTCTTTAATATCTTCCCATATGCATTGAGCAAAGTCGAAGTGTTTATTGTATGCCACACAATGAAACAGCCGCAGGCACTGAAGACTTGCTCTATCTATCCCCGTATGTTTCGAGGTCATACATCTGTTTAGAATGCCGAACAGTGTATACCATTCTCCGTCAGACCGTTACGGTGAAACATTAAGCTCTTGGTCAGTGGTTTAGAGTAGCCAAGGCTTATGAGGTCAGGACAAAGTTGCTCGTCGGAAACAAAATCCTCAAATCAGCAAGATCTGGGAAATTGACAGTATCTATGCGTCTAGGTAGAAATAGGTTGTGACGCAGTCTTGCAAGGGTGCTTTTTGCATTAAATTGGTCAATGGTGACCTTGAAATGATGATCACCTACATCAGGCACAAAGTTAATTGTGTGTCAGAACTGATGTAAATAAATATGAGGAATTGATGGCTTGTATTTTAAAAGGTAACCGAGAGGGTGACCTTTCAGAATATCTACAATCACCAGGTGGCTTACTTTAAGAGAATTCGAATCAAACCGTTGATTATCGTCAAGCAGAGTTAGGCAATGTTTGGGTTTGAGATGTTTGGTTTTTGGTATTGGGGATGATGGTGATGGTCTGGTTACGGAGGCTGATTTTTTTGGTTTTTGAAACAAGTGTATGATTCGATGAGGAATGAGAATCTAAAGTATTTGAATTATGGGTGGGTGTTTGGGATGCCATTTGTTACGTGTAATAATAATACACATCTTAGATATATCAGGAAAAACAAACTGACTCCTACAGATAGATATATATCACATTTAACAAGAAATTAGAAAAATATGTGTTACATTGTTTACAGCATCGAGAATCCAGACAATAATATTAACATATTATTGTTAGGACTCCAAAGTCAATCGTTAAGAGACCAATGTCAATGTAACACAGATTTTAAAATATTAACTCGAAAAATGTGAAATTTTCCGAAAATTTAAATTTCCCACACATAGAAAAGATTTTGAAATTTTGGACTCAAACTCGATCTACACATGGGCAAACTCGAATTACACATGAACAGACTCGGGTGAAGTATGGACAAACTCGGATAAAGCTTCATTAAACTCGAAATACTCATAGACTTTATCAAATGAAACTACATCAAACTCGAAATACTCTTAAGGTTACTGAGATGGAATATTTGCAAACTCGGTAAGGCTTTGATCTTTTCTCAGGTGAACATTCATCAAACTCGGTTGACTCTTAAGTTTCCTCGAATGAAGTTTCAACCAAGTTTGAGAGTTTTAAAACATCCTAAGTCCCATTTAGACCAAACTCGATTGAAACTCAGAGTTTTCTCATCTGCAGTTTATTCAAACTCGATAGAAACAAAGGTGTTCTCGTATGATTCTTCTATAGACTTTGAATAATTAAAAATTTCTAAGTCCTAAACATTTCAAACTTGAAATAACCTTTGGTTTTTCTGGAATGCCTAGTTGTCAAACTCGATATACAGTAAAATACTCTGAAAAACTCAAAAATTTGATTTATGAACTTTCAAACCTAAACTTTTACATGTTCCTACTCGAAATGAGATTCTGAACAACATTCCTTTACTGAATTTGTTCTAAAAACCACTTATTGAACATCAAATCCGATTTTTAGAAGATTTAAAACTCGAAAAAACTTTGAACTTTAAACTCAAATAAAATGTTGTATGTTGGATTATAGGTCTTGAAATTTGATATTCAACCTTATATGAACAATATGCACCCATACATACTTTCAATTTCTGATTTAAAACCCAAATGAATTCTTTTGATTTCCTCAAACCGACTCAGAGTCGAACACTGTTAGACCTTAATTTCGATCATGTGGAATTTATTTTTTAATAATTAATTAGTTTTATTTCCATGTAATTTATTTCTACTCTTTTCGTTTATTTGTAATTTAATTTAGATATAGATGTCAAGGGGCTGTTTTGTAATTGTTGGAAAGTTAATTAAATGATGTAAGGGAATGCCCACCTAGGGTTTCCCACACAATTATCATTATTCAGAAAATAGAAATCTGCAGCTGTCGCATTCTATCTGACTTTTCTCTTTCAATATTCATCAGTGAAATCGAGTTTTAATATTCTTTTTGTCTTGATTATTGCTGAAATCTTTTGTTCGTGTGCTCATTATTACTTGGATTGATTACAACAATTGGTATCAGAGCCAATCGGTGGATTTCAACTGCTTTCGGATTTCAGTTTGTGAGTGTTCTTCGTGTTCTTCATCAATATTCGACGGTTTTCTTTCTAAATCCTTCACAATATTCTATTTTTTGATGTGTTTGTATTATATAATCATATGCTATTAAACTTGTATTGATTTCGAGCTTCATTTGTACAATCCTTACCATTTTTAATCGTTTGTTTTTTGAAAATCGTATTAGGTGTTCTTGAGTTTATTATCAGTTTTATGTTAAAATATCAATATTTTTAAGTGTTTTGGGTATTAGAAATTCACAAAAAGTATTTTAAAAATCACCTTAAACGTTTAGAATTTTTTTTCAAGGTTAAAACTGCATTTTAGTATATTTTGCAAAATCTGGAATTGATTAAACTGTTATAATTTGGTCCTACTCTCCAGCAAGACACTCTGTCATGCACTCCAACCCAACTCATTTGTTGTGCCTTGCTACACTCAAAGTTCATCATTATCTCAATACAGATATGCATCACCACCTCATGAGCCATATGATGAAGAAGAGGCAACCATAAAAGAACAGATTGCCTTGAGGTCAAATCATCTTCAACAAAGACGTTTTTCTCAGAACAAGACAAACAATCAGCTTCGTTATGACACTGACCCACGGAGATACCCTGACGACAGAAGGGATGAAAGACGTGATGATCGGAGGGATGATTGGAGGAGAGATGATAGAGATGACAGGAGATATTATGAACGGAGAGACTATCAAGATGATTGTCGTTATGAAAGGCGTGACGATAGACATGATGATTGGAGAGACGATAGGATAGATTACAATCGTCGGGATGAGAGACGAGACGATCAGAGGGATTATGATCATCGAGATAATCGTAGGGGTGATAGCTGTGAACCTCACCGAGCGGAAAAAATGTTTGCTGAACAAAGAGAGGATAGGCCTAAAGCTGATGAGCCTAAGCCAACTGATGACCGTCTGTGCTACAAATGTCAAAAACTGGGCCACTTTGCTCGGGAATGTAAAAATCAGTTTGAGCAGGATGTTGGGTATTATGAGAGGAAGCTGGAGGCAGCAAAAAATGGTCTGATGCAATGACCCTTATTGCTCAAGAAGACTATTGGGATGATGCTAACTCTGACGAGGAGGAAGACACGGGCAGAAATTGCTACATGGTTGACCACATTGGACTGGCTGATTATGCGATGTCATCTGACTCAGAATCCGACACGGCTGTTGAGGGGGAGACAAATCAAGATCCAACAGCCTGTCTGATGGCCATGTCCGGGGATTACTAATGCTCCACGTCATATTCAGAGTCAAAAGAGGTACATTTCTTTTACATTCAAGAGCATGTAGATGATTTGTCTGTACAGAGTGAATGTAACTTGCACGCATGAATTCTAGAGTTAGAAGCTAGATTTAATGCTAAAAAAGAAAAGTGTGTCAAGGCTGAACATCTAGCCAATGTTTAAAAAAATCATCTGATATATATGAAAAGAAGTGGCTAAACAACCATGAGGTTATAAAGAAAATGTTAGTTGAAAAGGTAGATGTTCAGGATAGGAATACATACCTTGAAAGTTGCATGGATAAACTCTCTAACGAAAAGAACTCTTTAAAATCCGAAATGTCTGTTCTTTCAAAACGCTTAAAATCGGTAAGCATGGAAAACATACACAATTTGGAAAAATACAAAATGATAGAAGAAGAAAGAATAGGTTTGTACTCACGAATAAAGACCCTAGATGATGAATTTCTAAAATGGGGTCAAACTGAAAAAACTATTCATCTAAAGCAACCCAAAGAGACCAGGTTTTATCCTTCCAAACAAGGAATTGGTTTTAAAAATTCTAAGTATTTGGAAAAAGGTTCAGCAAGTTTTACCTCTTTTTTATGATATGAGATATATGGGTGCTGGGTTGAAGTCTTTTGTTTATCAAACATCGGAAGAAGGTTTAACCCAAGAGGATGAGAAACGAAATGAAAATAAAGAAAAAGAAATAACTTTTAAATATAATGAACTCAATGAGAGTTATCCCTATAGAGTACCTACTCTAGAGGAGGACTTCTTGTCTAGCTATTCAGAGGCTGAAATGAATGCAGAACCTCTCAAACCAATCCCTCATCTTTATATTCCTACAAAAGTTCTTCAACATAAAATCAAAGTTTTAGAAAAGGAAATAAAGACAACTTGTCTTGATTATCAAGAAGCTCTTCTTAAGAGTGAGGAAAAATTGGCAAATCAAAGTTTTCAACAAAATGTAGAATTAACCATCTACAATTAAAAACTTGACATGGTTTCAGAAAGTTTAATTTCTCATTTAAAAGAACAAAAAGTGTCTCATCCTACCAAAGTCCCACTCACATTATCTGAAAAAGGTAAAGACAAAGTTGAAATTTTTTCTGTCAGTTGTAAAGGTGAGTCCTGCAAATCTTCCAAAGCTGAGGTTTCAAAGAAGAGTTAGAGTCAATCTAAGTCTTCCAACAAACCCACTCACCAAGGAAAAGAAAAATTTTCAAAGGTTATGTTTTCCATACGTATTGACTTTCATCGTTTTGTTCCTACAGATCGTGTGAGAAGAGTGCCCAAAACGACCATGGAATATTTTTCCAGTTTTTTTGTGAAGAAGGCTTTAATGCTAAATGAAATTGTTTCTAGAGATAAGTTGCATGTAATCTCAGAAAAAAATGTCTGTAGTGATGTATTGAATTCTGGTTCTTGTTTAAAGTATTCGTTTGGTGACTTGTTTAAATTATGTCCAACTCGTTTTAGATGTCAAGTACCTGAAATGAATGCTTTCATGCCTTATCCTGTTAAAATAATTCAAAAAAAGAAATAAAAAATACTGCATCATCGGCCACAACAAAATTTGAGACTTGTACTTTTCCTAGGCCCAAACCCAAAGCAAATGTTAAACAAGTTTCAAAAAGTCCAAAACCAAAGGTAATTTCATCGCCTAAGGTTCCAAAGCCTGTTAAATCCAAACATAAATGGATTCCAAAAGGCTTTGCATTTAGTCCACACATAACTGCTAAATGGGTTCCTAAGACTGTACACGTCCCATATTATCCTGGAACAACCAACCAAAAGGACCCATCCTAAGATGGGTACCCAAAGTTGTGTGATTTTAATATAGATGGTTCTTGGTTACTCCAGATCAAGACTCGCACTTCATTGAACTAGCTTCTAGTTATCTTAGACTAGGACCCGTTATTCTGCTTGTCAGTTGTGCTTAAACCGACATGTTTGGCTTCTGTGAACTCAGCTCAGGACCCAGTCTAAATACTTCATGTTTTCCGAACATCTCGACTAAGAACACGGTTTGCTTGTTAATTTCTGGTGGATTTGTTTAATGCCTACGGATTTTCATGTATACAATTTTATTTTCAGGCTAATTCCATCTGGTATATGGGTTCGGGTTGCTTTAAGCACATGACTGGGAGGAGAGAGTTACTGTCTAATGTTGTAGAACAACATTGTGGGACAGTTATGTTCCGGAATAGCAATCATGCTCAAATCAAAGGATATGAGGATTTAGTCTTAAATAATCTAGTCATCAAGGATGTTGACTATGTTGAGGGGTTATCTGATAATCTGTTTAGCATACGACAACTCTGCGATAAAGGGCTAGAGGTTACATTTAGGGCTAAGAACTGTAGTGTTAAGAGTATTGATGGAAAATAAACTTTATCCGGTTCCCGAAACTCTAACCTTTACACCATAGACGTAGCCAATCTTATGGTTAAGGATATCATCTGCCTACTATCAAAAGCCTCATCAAAAGACTCTTGGTTATGGAACTGAAGGTTATCCCATTTGAACATTGATGGTATAAATAAGCTGGCTTTGAAACAATTGGTGAAAGGACTCCTATAACTTCGATATGAAAAGGACCTTCTGTGTCGAGCATGTGAGACATGAAAAATGAAGAGATCATCTCACAACAGAAAGCCTAAACCATCATCAAAAAGAGTGTTGGAGTTACTTCATATGGATTTGTGTGGCCCCATGCGAACACAAAGCGTAAATGAGAAGCGATACGTGTTCGTTATCGTTGATGACTTTTCGCGTTACACCTGTGTTAAATTCTTCCGATCCAAGGATGATACAGCTCAAGAAATCATAGATTTTATTAAGAGTGTCGAAACCCAACAGCAGGTGTCTGTGCAATCAATCCGATCTGACAACGACGCAGAATTCAAGAATTCGGTAGTAGAGAGCTTCCTTCGATCCATATGTATTCATCATTAGTTTTCGGCTGCTGGAACAACTCAACAAAATGGAACCATAGAGAGCCGTAATGCACTCTCGTGGAAGCCGCTCTCACAATGCTGACATACTCAAAGCTACCACCGTTCTTGTGGGCCGAAGCTGTGTCAACGGCTTGCTACACGCAAAATCGCTCCAAATTCCATAAGCGCTTCAATAAAACTCCTTATCAACTCTTTTTGAATAAAGTTCCTTTTATCAAGTACTTACGAGTATTTGGTTGCAGGTGCCATGTGCTATATGACAAGGACAACCTCGGGAAGTTCAACGAGAAGGCGGATGAAGCGATCTTCATTGGATACTCATCCAACTCGAAAGCATATGGCGCATACAAAACTCGCACTAGGACAATCAATGAGAGTGTGCGTGTCACATTCGATGAAATGGACGAACTGGCTCCCGAAGTTGACTAATCAGGACCACGCATTACACCAATGCCTGCAGACTCTTCTCAATCTTTTTCTTTTCCTTCTTCTGACTTAGTTAATTAATTTGATCCGTTTGATGTAGAATACTTTGGTTCTAGTACTAATACTTCTAGTGTTTCTTCTTCTGTAGTTAACACATCCAATGATTTAACTGCTCAACCACAACCATCAGATCCACCAATTAATGCTTCAATCCTTACACCCCCCACCTCCACTTCATCACAGACACATCTCTAGTTGAATCAACTCCTACCTTGCCCTCACACATAATTCCAAACATTATCCTTCAAGAAGATCATGTTGAACCTGAACCGGAACTAGTGGTACCTTCATTCGAATCCATCGACCATCACTCATCATCCATTCCCATACTCACCACTGAGCTTCCATCACGTTCACCCCTTCCACATGAGACAAAATGGACCCGGAGTCACCCAACCGAGCAAATCATTGGTGATATCTCTACTGGTGTCCAAACTCGAAGGGCATCTGCTAATGAAAATGTCTCTTTGCGTCATTCCATAGTATGATAGAACCTGCTCGTGTGGATGAAGCCTTGAAAGACCCACACTGGATTGTGTCAATGCAAGAAGAGTTTAACCAGTTTGAACAGCTCAGAGTATGGCTGTTAGTTCCTAAACCCAAAGACCGAACCATAATCGGAACAAATTGGATTTTTAAGAACAAACGAGATGAAAAAGGCATCGTGGTAAGGAATAAAGCAAGACTTGTCGCCAAAGGCTACCGACAGCAAGAAGGCATACATTATGATGAGACCATCCCTCCAGTTGCACGGATAGAAGCAATCAGAATCTTCTTGGTGTACGCGGCACACAAAGACTTCAAAGTGTACCAGATGGACGTCAAGACAGCCTTCCTAAACACAAGGATTTGTTGATGCACATAAACCACTCCATGTTTATGTGCTAGACAAAGCCCTCTATGGTTTGAAACAAGTACCTCGAGCATGGTATGACAGTCTCTCTGACTTTCTTTTCTCTGCTGGTTTCAGCAAAGGTGTGGTGGACACAACATTGTTCACTAAAAAGGAAGGTCAGCACATAATACTAGTCCAATTATATGTCGACGATATTATATTTGGATCTACTGACTGTAACTTCTGTAAGGATTTCTCATCCCTAATGGAGTCCAGGTTTGAGATGTGGGTGATGGGGGAAATGAACTTTTTCCTCGGATTACAAGTCAAACAACTTAAAAATGGGATATTTGTGAACCAGTTGAAATATACTATTGACATTCTCAAGAAGTATAAGTTAGACTCTAGCACGAGTGTCGCAACTCCCATGGCTTCAAACTTTAAGTTAGACACTGATCCTGCCTGGAAATGTGTCGACCATACAACTTATAGAGGAAGGATTGGATCCTTACTGTATCTTACGACTAGGAGACCAATTATAATGTTTTCAACATGTCTTTGTGCTCGTTTTCAGGCCGATCCGAAAGAATCACACCTAACTGTGGTAAAACACATTTTTCGTTATCTTAAGGGTACACTCGATCTTGGTCTCTGATATCCAAAGGGAACCGCTTTTGATCGTACCGCTTTCTCATATGCTGATTTTGCAGGTTGTAGATTTGATAGAAAAAGCACCTCAGGCGGGATACAATTTTTAGGGTGATAGACCAGTGAGTTGGTCCTCCAAAAAGCAAAACTGTGTCTCTACATCCATAGTCGAAGTTGAGTATGTAGCAGCTGCAAGGTGTTGCTCTCAAGTGTTGTGGATGAGAACACTAATTATTTCTTGCAATCCCTGCGGCACTGACGAACGAAACACATAGATATCAGTTATCGTTTCATTAAAGATCTTGTAGAAAAAGGAAAAATTGAACTCGATTTTGTAGGCACAGAATATCAACTTGCTAATATTTATACTAAAGCTTTAGACGAACCTCGTTTGCAGTTTTTAGGATCTCATATCGGCATGTTGAATCCACCTTCTAGTTAAATTCCAGACATTCTCTTAAATAATTCTATATCAAACATATAAGTGTTTGAAATTTTTTTATTTAGAAAGAAACTGTTATTTAAATTTAAAGGTTGTGTCACAAAATTAAGTTCAATATTTGTTTATCTATGTATATTTTTAATGATTAATGATTCTGAACTTTGCTATGTGAATTGTTCATAGTTGAGTGGGACGCTGACAATATCCAAGTTTGAATGTATTTCTAAGGGTCAAAAGGTTATAGAGTTTAAATCAGAAAGGATATGTGTTTAATTGAGGGGGGTAATTTCAGTTAGTTAGTGCACAGTAATTTAGTTTTACTTCTCTGGTACGTTATTCTTAGGTTTGTTCTGTTTTATTTTATTTTTAGATAAGTACTATCCCATAAAAACACAAAAATATTTTTGTTTTTGTCTTACTTCCAATTTTTTTTGCTGTTTTGTTTTACTTGTTTTATAGAAACACTCAAAAACATTTTCTGTTGGTTTTTATTGTAATTTTTTTAATTAGTAGATTAATTAAATTAGTGTTAAGTTTAGTTATTTAGTTGAGTTTAGATATTTTAAATTATTGTTATTATTTGGCCTAAATAGAAAATCCAAAAATATTTTTTAATTGGGATCGGTTTTAGTTCTTGATCTTTAGGCTTTAAGCCCAATTTCTTGTTTTTATTAAAATCGGTTATCACTTAGCCCATTTAAAAGTAAAATGTGCGGATCTCTCTGACCCGACCCGACCCGCCCCGGGAATTTGAATAGGCGGGCATTAGGTTTATTCTTCACTATGCTATTTTATCCATCGTCTTCCTTCTCTTTCTCCGACGCCCAAACAACCCCCCAAACCGCCATTTTCACAGTTTCTCAAGTTCAAAAGGTCTCAACACAGCCGATTTCTCCCATTTTTCTTGCATTTTATTGCATCTGCACTTCCACGTAAATGTTTTCTTACTTTATTTTCGATTATAACATCCTATTTTGTGTTTTTAATTTTTGAATTTTAAAGAGTTTTTCCATTCGGTCTTTTACATTTCTAGGTAGTTTTTTACAAGTATATTATATTTGTCAACCGAATTTCAGTCCATCCGAAATTCGGATGAACTCATATAATATCAATTGTATGTTTTATGAAACTAAGTCTTTGTCTCGGTTAATCAGAATTCGGGTCCATCCGAATTCGGTTCCCATCCGAATTTTGTCATTTTTGTGTATTTTCTAAGTGTTCCTCATTTTCATCATCCGAAATTCGGATCCGTCCAAATTTCGGTTCCCCCACCTTAGTTTCATAGTTAGTCTATTATTTCATGCATCATTTCCATCTGAAATTATGTCCCATCCGAAATTCGGAACATGTCATCCGAATATCCTATGCACCCGAATTCGGATCATTCATTCATCCGAATTTCGGTCCATCCGAAATTCAACACTTAGAATTTTTTTTTAATTTTTCCATTTGTAAGGTCTACTACTGCAAGATCTATCTAGACGCGGATCCGTGAACGAGTGCGGAATCCTCGTTGACGGTTAGACGGACAACTCTCAACCAACGGAACACGGAGACTATTAGACGCTGAACGAACGACACACGAACGATCCTACGAACTAATTCTCTCCGAAACGGCACTCACCTAGCTGATAAACTCGAGATCGCCCTTTGCTTAATCCCTCACGAATTCTGCAAAAAGTCTGATAATATTTCGAGTCTATCCCTAATTATAGACCCTGATTCGAGTCTGATGTGGGCCAAACTCGAATCTGGCCCAAAGCCCATTCGAGTCTGTCCATATTGACAGTCTCGAATCTAGCCCATTCGAATGTATTCCCTTAAGTAATTCGAATCTAGCCAAAATACTTAAACTCTTAAGTGATAAAACTTATGATATTACCTTATGATTGATTTTATCTTTGAACTTTATGTTTGAACTTCTTGTAATACGTTACATCAAGTTCAAACATACAAACACTAATAATCATCAATCATATATAATATATATATATAGCAAACACATGCTAAATCACAATGTAAGACCACTTAGACTGCTATCGTCACACGGGATGTACCAACAGACTCCCCCTTGATGATAGCTTCTAATAATTCACACATTTGATTTAAGAACTTGGTTTATTTATTGATTCAAAACACTACCAGCATACAGACCTTTCTCGACGCATACCTTGACCACATTTTCATACTTACTAGCCTCAGTATCCATATGTGCGTCACTGGAAATCTTACAATTATACAAAATCTGCAGATCTTCTTTAGATAGGTTTACCAGGTGAAGCGGGTCATAGACTCTAAGAATAACATTTTCTTCTATATCTTCCATAACCGCGTCCCCAGTTTCTGTGTCAGCATACCACCACTTCAGATTCTTCAGAATATTTTGTGGCATTGGCTTGAGAGGAACCTTCCTAAGACATCTAGCCGGCTTATAGTGAATCCTCATCCAAGGTCGTCCAGTTAGAGGATCAATGCGTGACGGATCCTCTACTCTTCTCCCGACCCTTGGATTCAAACGCTCGAACTTCCTTGATCTCCCTTCCTTTCTTATGATTCTTTCGATTACGCTCGCGTAGGGATCATTGCCAATGTTTATAAGATCTTTCCAAGCTAGCGCAGTGATTTCGATTTTTGGCAAGGAGTTGAACGCTTTTAAAGTTCGCCTCATGTACTGAAGCCCGTCTTTTCTCTTTATTATTAATAGCTGCAGATCTCTGTCAAAGAACCAGCTTAAAATTCGCTCAGACAGCTTCCCAGTACCTGGCACTCTCATTGTCTTTTTAATTGCTGCTTCCTTCTCTTCAGCCCTGAACCATAGCTTTCGTTTTTCTTCATCAGTTAGCTCTCTTGCAGGTTCCTCTGTCGATGGCTGAGGATTCAATGCAGCATTAACTATATCTGCATCGACAATTTTATTTCCATCAATCATGTAAGTATCAGTGATAGGATTCTGCTGCACAACTATCTCGTCAGCTTCATCATCCTCATCAGCAAGTACTTCATCATCCGACTGCCAGTCTACTATCTCCCCTGGCACAAACTCCCCTTCCTCCAGCTCTTCATTTTCATTATCAAAACCTACATCCAGTGGATCATCATCGAGATCCATGAGCGCTTCAATCATCTCACTGATCTCAAAGTCTGTAGGCTGTTTAGATGAACTGGCCTCACCCCTTTCTCCTTCGCCTTGACTAGGCTCCCCCTGAACTTGTGTAACTTGAGCTGCAGGAAAATCTACAGACTCAATCTCTTTATTCGCACCGGGATCATCGCCTTCATTATCATCTCTTCTCTGCACCTCCTGATCTCGGCACGATGTCTCCCCCTGAGCCTGTAAATTTTTCATTAACTGCTCAATTAGGGAGCGCATCGACCTTATCTCCCCCTGAGCCTGTAAATGGACTGTATAGGAGTAGGAATGAACGGTGATGGTATATACGGTTCATCTTGAGGTGGTGGTGGTGGTGGACTGGTGGTTTGAGGTTCTTGATGTTGTGGAATGTCTGGTTGATCTACAGGAGCTGAAGATGATCCTTGCATGAACCTGTGATGTTTGGCCCGTTGCCTTGTCACTAGTTGAGCAACTTCCTCTTCTTCAAAATCAGACTCCTCCAATTCCCTGTTCACGCGCCTCCTCGAACCACCTTCATTTATAATCAATCTCGAGCCATAAGTTCCAATTTGAATATCAGTAACTGCAGCTGCCGGAACTTCCGCTGATTCTGATTCGGATTCCGAAGATGTTAATCCGTCATCTGCCCCTTCTGGCTCGTATTCCTCCACATCTCTAAAAATATCATCTTCATCTGCTGGTGGACTAAGCAGCTCACCAACCAATGCTGCTGCAACATCTTCATTGGCATGAGGTCCTGCCTCCCAAATTTCATTAAGCGTCTGGCTTAGCTGTTCAGCTTCTCTCGCAACATTTGAGGGCCCAGCTTCTTGAATATTTGAGGGCCCGGCTTCTGTAACTTCTGGTTGCTGGCTTGTCGAAGGCCTGGTTGCCGGAATTTGACTCGCTGCTGGTCTCTGTCGGCGTCTTGGATCACGTGGCCGAGCACGAGGCTGTTGTTGCTGTTGACGTTGCTGTTGTTGTTGCTGTTGACGTTGTTGCTGTTGTTGTTGTTGTGGAAACTCAACGACCCCTGCCCAGTTGGCATCTTCCGGGGCTTGAAAATCCCTATCCACAATAGCTCCGAACAATGGACGAGCAACAGGAACAGCCAATCTTCCTCGGTGTGAGGAACAATCAGCGAAAATCCTTTTGTCCAGGATGGCAACACTCTGAAAGTCATTTGTTATTGGCAAGTTCGGCAAAAAGTGTCTGATCAACATCATAATGAATCTCGGATAGAGCAAAAACTGCTGATTTTTGGGAGCAGATATCTGATGAACAAACTCCGAAAAGATCATCTCTGAAAAACTATATGGGCGATTATACACCATTGCGACAATCCCCGATTGAATCTTCGCGACAATATAGTCAAACCCTGCCTTTTTCGCAGCAAAGCACACCATAAATACATGCGCCAAAAACCTTCATTGTCCTATCAATCCACTTTTCATGTATGACACTTTTGTCACATCGAGGCTGTACCCCATTCTTTGAAAGGCCGCTTGCCTTATATTCATCGGAAATTCTATAGGACCAGCTTCTTGTTCCTGAGTGCCCAACTGCAGCACTTGACGAATCATATCAGCCGAAAATACTAACGGCTGTCCTTCAATGCGAGTGCGTAGAACTGTCGGAGTGACCGAGCAGTCTACTTGTAAATGGTCATAAAATTGACGGATGTAGGGTAACACTAGCTGCACATTATGCCATAGTGCATGTCCGATCCTTGATTCAGCTAGAAAATCCAGTACTTCACGGAATCCCTGCGCCTCAGGGAGATTCATGTCTGGATTAAGGACAATATTATGCTTAGGGACAAAAGCACGAACCGCCATATCTGCCCAATAAATAAAACTGTTAGACTCATTAAAAATCTATAAACTTGTTTAAATTCAAATTTGTTTTATTTTGTACCTTTTTAAATACAAAATCTAACACAATTAAATTTCCACAAGTTTAATAAAATTTAAATTAAACAAAATAAATAAAGTACAGATTCGAAAGTAACAGATTCGAAGTGTCCATATTTGACTGTAATGGACAGATTCGAAGAGTCCCTATTCGAGTCTAATGGACAGATTCGAATATCATGGTCATCTCGAATCTAATGATAGATTCGAGAAACCCATGAACAGATTCGAAGGTCCTAGAACAGACTCGAAGTCCCGTCGGTTTTGTTTTCAACAAAAAACCCAAGATTTTAACCATTTTGAACTTGGTAAATCACATACATTAGTTCAACTAGGTTCTAATCATTGATTTATGCCTTTAATTTGATCTTTTATAGGTCCAATATTGGTAATTTAGCAAAAACCCTATTTCAACCTATAAAACTTCAAAATTTGACGATTTGGTCTAAAATCGTGCATAAAACTACACAAATCTTGTACAATCCGGTTGATTATACCTAGATGTATCTGTAGAATCGAAACACCAAGTAAGAGACTCGACAAAATGTCGTTTTGGAGAAATACGATAGATTCGAGAATAGAATCGAGATCGCCGCAGTAGACTCGAGTGTATAGATTCGAAAACTGTAAGGTCTTAAATGACGTCACTGTTGACCTATTTATACCACCAACCCTCGATTCTAAACATAGACTCGAATCTACTGACAGATTCGAAGTCTTACCGCTTCGAGTCTGTCTTAGATTCGAAACCACCAATACTTAGAAAAATTTTCGAAAATTTTGAAATAAATTCAACTTTTCCAACTTTTTTCTACGGTATCGTGTAACCAGATAAACTATGCCAATTCTTTTACCCTAAGCTTAAAATAATTCACGCATTTATTTTATTCAACTTTGAATGCACCCTCAGTAACTTTTGACCTTTTACCTAAGTAAAAATGAAACTAAACTAAAATAAAATAAACTAAGGTAAAAATAAAAATAAAATAAAATAAAATAAAATAAAATTTTGACTAAAAAATTTAATCTAGACTTAAGCTATATATAAAAAAAATTACAAGCTAAGCTAAATACTAAACAACATATTTTTGATGAGTATAGTCTAAGAGAGGTTCAATCAGATAGCGATGTCCGATACTAACTTTCAGTACTTAAACTTTCACACTTAGGAATTTTTTGAATTCCTTTGATTGTTTGTCGTGACATACCCATTTAGCCGATTGTTGGTATTTTACCCCTTTAAACATTCTACATTTCGGAATATCCCTTGGCCCTTTTATTTATCAGGAAATTATCTTACGTGACTCAGACATAGACATACTTTTATGATCAAGGCACACAGACAAATTCTTAAACTTGTTTTGGTATTTGCAAACTTTTCTTTAAAGACAAACATCGGACACAGGTTCTGTATTCTCATACAACAAAGTGTCTTAGTTCGACTTAAGGTTTATTTTTAAAGTTAGCAGACAGCGGTGACAGGTCTGTACTGACGTACAACAAAGCGACATGTCTGCTAACCCGAATCTAAGCAGAGACAACAGGTCTGTACTTACGTACAACAGAGTTGCATGTTTTCGACTCTCAGTTTTACATGATATTTCTATTCTTTCCATTTTCAGATGTATTTGTTGTTGCCATACATCCCCAGAAAGTTTGCATACCTCATTTAGACTCAATGTTTGTATGTCTTGTACATAAAATTAAGACCGATTGGTCGTACATCTAAGTTAGTGACACACTTGACTTTTTCTAGAATATTTTATTAGCCTTGAGATTCCCTATATGTATTATGCCTACCAACACATCAAACTAAATAAAGTATAACACTTAGGATTTAGTTGCATTATGTGTGAAAGCCTAAATACTTAGAGTCTGTAACGACGGTGCTAATTTTCGTCACTTTGACCCTATGTATCTAAGACTTAACTCATTTTCTGATATTCTCTTTTTTTTTTGTATTTTTGTAATTTTCTCTCTTTTTTCTTTTGTTTTTCATAGCAAAAAGCAGTAAACTAAGCTAACCTACTAACTTACTAAAAATAGAAACTTACTAAAAATAGAAACTTACTAAAGATAGAAACTTTCCTAAATTAGCAGACTACTGTAAAGAAAGAAATACTACGACTCTACAAGAAAATAAACTTACTACTACTAAGGTCAAATTACTCTGGGTTGCGCATTCCATTCAGTTGAATTAAATACTCAAACCGTGTCTTATCAAACGCTTTGGTAAATAAATCTGCATTATTATATTCTGTTGCCACTTTTACCAGTTTGATTAAGTTCTTTTCAGCACAATCACGAATAAAATGATGCCTAATGTCTATGTGCTTTGTTTTATTATGTTTCACTGGATTATTTGTTATA
>JAANYP010004080.1:0-19371 GCA_020465985.1 Centrapalus pauciflorus
ATTCTATGTACAATATAAAACATTTTATGTAGAATAGATAAATTCCTAAACAGAATACATTATATTCTACGTATAATGCACGGTATTCTACGTAGAATATGTGCTATTCTATATAGAATAGAAAATGTTCTACACAGACGATAACAAATAAAATTAAAAACTATACGGATTGCATACAAACAAATAAAATAAAAGCTTCAGTCAATTTTCAAAAACAAAATACTGAAAGAAAAACTACTATGAAAAACTTCGAATAAGACGAAAAGACAAAAATACACTGACGGAAACTGTACGAAATCAAAACTTGTTAGGAGTAAACATTAGATACAGCAACCATTAGTCAAAAAAAAAATTAATGACCTGGATTAGGAAAAGAACGATCGTCGACCTCCTCAAATAACCGGTAAAATAATGACAAACACAAATGATGATTACATAGATAATTAAATGGCTTAATTAAATGACAGAAAAGATCAAATCTTTTCTGAAGAGTTGCATGAAAGAGGCCAAAGAAAAAGACAGAATTGCCCTTAGTGGAGACTCCCATCTTTGCAAATATTTACAAAAATGCCATTGATTATCCACCATTGATCCTCTTTATGCAAGGGCTGAAAATGGTTCTTGTGTTCTCACATTATTTAAAGTTTTTAAAAGAACTCAATCCTATATATATACATACATACATATATATATATATATATATATATATATATATATATATATATATATATATATTGTTAGGCACAAAAAGGCCTCAGTCAAACCTGTTTTGCATCTGAGGGGGAGATTATTAATCAAACCTGTTGATGCCTTTGAAGGTTGAATTTAAGGCCTGTTATATGCCTTATTGAAACCTGAATATGATTTGCAATATTAGCCTAAAGCTGTTTTATGTGTTGCATGTGTTGCAACAAAGGCAGTTTTGCCCAAGCTGTTCAGTCTGCTGAACAGGCTGGACATAAACTGTCTATGCTGCTCTACACTGATGAGCAGCTTGGGCAGTTTACAAGTCTTTAGTTCTTTGTGAACAGAACCTGTTCTTTGTGAACAGGCTAAACACTTTATGGAATGTGTTTCCAAGTCCTCATGTATTGTTTTTGACTACAAGATCAGTTTACAAAGTCGAAGACAAACTGGAAATCAGAACTGCTCAGCCTGCCCAAGCTGTTCCGTTACATGAAGACAAAAGGTTATTTGAAAAAGGGTGACAGACCTTTTTCTTATATCAAAATAGGCCTTTACAAGGAAGAAAAACACAAAGTTGACATTCCTTATTTGGTTAAAGGCAATGCAACAGTAGACAAAGTGAAAAGACAAAAGTTCTGCACATGTGAAGACAGGTCTGCTTTTCAGATTGGTGCAGAAAAGGTTATGTTGTCTTTTCAACAAGACTTCTCCTTTTTCATTCCGTCCAATGAAGAAGCTTCACTTAGATCCTCTAAGTGAGTATAAAAAGAAACTTCCAAGGATTGATCGATTAAACCAAAAAGCTAAGTGCTTAAACCAAGAGTGAACGTGCATTCAAAGTGTGTCTTTCATGCATGCAAGTCTGCTTGAATAAAACAGTACTCAGTGTCTAAGCTGTTCTTGTTCAAGCTGTTCGTCAGAGTCTTGTAAACACAGTGAGTGATTCTTAGTGAGTGTATTCATTGTAATTAGTTTAAGTCAGTCTTAGACTAGTTAGATATACTGTTGTATCTGTCATCTCAGATTGAACCTTTCCGCATTCAAGCTTGTTTGTAATTAACATTTGTTAATAATACATACAAACATTGAGAAAATTGTGTGTACTTTTTAAAGTGCTATATTCACCCCCCTCTACAGCTTAAAGCTATACACTTGGGATATCTTTTGGGACCTACAACTGGTATCAGAGCAGTTTAGAGTGTGTGTCATTCTAGATCTCTCATTCTCCCAAAATTTCCATGGACAACAGTGCTGCAAGTTCCTCATACTATGACAATGACTCAATGGGCAAACCTCCAAAGTTCAATCATCAGAACTTTTCTGGTTGGAAGTGCAGAATGATGCTCTACTTAGAGAATCTGGATGTACAACTACCAGAGATTGTAATGGAGGGTCCCTATGTGCCAACCTCTGTTACAACAATAACTCCTGCTGTTGAAGGAGCTGCTCCTGAGATCAGAACATTTGAGAAAGCAAAAGCTCAAGTCTGATGAAGACAAAAGACTGGTGGCTCTTGATGCAAAGGCCAGAAACAATCTGGTCATCTCTCTACCTGATGATGTGTTCAAACAGGTTGAGAAGATGAAGACTGCCAAGGAGATGTGGGATACTTTGTGTACCGTCTATGATGGACCCACAATCACACTTGACAACAGGATTAACAATCTTGTTAGACAGTATGAACTCTTCTTTGCAAAACCAAAGGAGACTCTCACTGAAACCTACACCAGGTTTACTGCTCTTGTAAATGATCTCAAAGCTGTTGGGATCACCAAGGACAGCCTGACTTTGGTAAACAAATTCTTAGATGTTCTGCCTGAAGAATGGAATTATTTTTCTACAATTTTAAGGAATTCAGGTACCATCAAAAGTATGGATCTTGTTAACTTATATGGATCCTTACTAAATGATGAGCAATCAAGGCAACAGAAGAGAAATGCCTTGGAAATATCTAAGAAAGGTGCAGCCTTTGTGGCTAGTGTGAGACAACCTGTAAATCAAGTGAGTGATGTGTTCATTCAACCTGATCAACAGGCTGATGATAAGGAGGAAATGTCTGATGAGGAAGACAATGTAGATAGTACTGAACTGGATGATGAGCAGATGATAGCCATGCTTGTCAAAAGGTTCAACAAGAAAAGATTTGGAAGAAACATGCTACAGGGAAGCTCAAATGCTGTCAAAAAGAAAGCATTTGACAAGACCAAAGCTGAGTGCTTCAAATGTGGCAAAACTGGCCATATAACTTCTGACTGTGTGTCAAAAGCTGTTGGTCAGACATCCAAACCACACAAGACAAACAAGGATGATGGCTATAGGGTTAAGTACCTTATGGCCATGGCTAAGCTGAGGAAGTTAGAAAACTCAGTGGTTTCTAACAGGCAAAAGGGACTAATGGCTGAAACTTGTGACTGGGAGGAGTCTGATTCATCATCTGATGAAGAAGACAACAACTGTCTGATGGCCAACACTGATGTCCCATCAACAAGCAACTTCAAACAGGATCTGGCTGAAGCTGAAGCTTTCAGCAGCTTGGAGAACTGGAACCCTACAATGATGTATAAGGTACAAAATTTTATGGATTACAGTTCTGAAGAAAAAGTTAAAATGTTTGAATATATGCTTGTTGATCTAAAAGCTGCTGTTGAGAAGCATGCTGTTTTATTATCTGAAATCTCTAAGCTTAAAACTGATATTGAAACAAAGTCCAGTAAACTGGACAGCTTCCATAAGTTGGAAGCTGAGCTTGATGAATTAAAACACATCAATTCCATTTTACTGGAAGAAAAGAGAGAAACAGATATAAAACATGCTAAGCTTCAAAAGATAGTTGACTCTTGGTGCCAATCTGCACAAAAAGTCAGCCACTGCATAAGTCAGCAGATTCCTGCACAAATCCAAGCCTATCTTGGAGGGGATCTTGACACAGCAGCTTCCATTGTTGAGGTTAATAATTTAAAAAGAAGACTTGTCCACTCTTGGTGAGCTTCCAAACACTTTTATTCAAAAAGTGAATGGTAAATTAATCTCAACAAACAGGTTTGTCAGGCCTCAAAACACTGACAGCTCGTGTGAACCTAGCTCAAAAGCTGTTGATGAAATGAGTTTTCCATAAAATAAGCTTGCTAAGTGTTCTGCTGATTCACACAAGCAAAAGAAAGGAAAGCATGTCCAAACTGCAGCTGTGGACACCAAACCTGTTGACAAAACAGACTTTGGGTCTAAAGCTGGTGTAAAAAGGCATACTAATCCTTTTAATGCTGAACATTTTGAAAATAAGTTTTCAAAAGGTAAGCAGTCTGCCTTTAACAAGAATAAGTCTCAGGTTGAAGGCAAACCTGCTGTGATTTCAAATAAGTTTTCAAATCATAGTGATAAACTGGTTTTAAATGAGAATAAGTATTTAAAAACCAGAAATAATGATTATGTTGATAGGCAACATCAAACACATCTCAGGAAGGGCAAAGGAAAAGTCATTGCTCAGCCTGAGAGATCTGGGAATAAGTTTCCTAAACCTGTGGAGGTTCAAAAGCCAATTAAGCTTCCTATCTTTGATATCTGCCCTCCTAAAAAGAGGAAAGAAGAGACAGGCAAAGCTGTGGCTATTGAACTTTCCACTCAAGCTGTTGATTCATCAAAAAGTAATAAGTTTGCTAAACCTGCTGATGGAATCAACAGAAATTAGGGGTGAGTTCGGTACCGGACCGAACCGAACCGGTACCGATCCCGAAAATACCGTAACCGAATTATTAGTTTTGAAAGAACCGAATACCGAACCGTATAATTTTATATGGTGCCGGTTCGGTCCCGAATACCGAATTTTAGCTAATTCAAAAATCGAATACCGAACCGAGAGTACCGAATACCGAATTTTAGCTAATTTAAAAACCGAATACCGAACCGAATATATTAATTCGATACCGGTCGGTACCGGTACCGGTTCGGGTTCGGGAAATGGTACCCGTCGCTCACCCCTAACAGAAATAACCCAGAATGTGTTTCTGAAAGGTCTTCTTCCAAAAATGCTAAAAGGAGAAAGTGTTATAAATGTGGAATGAAGACACATCTGGCCAAAGACTGTCCTGAAACTGTGGACATGAGGCCTGCTGACTCTGATGCTTCCCTCACTGCCAACATAAACAGTGTTGGAAACATCTTAGCCAATGAGGGTGGTATTCAAACTGATACCATTCAAATAGGGAATATTAGTGTTGACATCACAAGTCCATCAACAAATGTTGATGAAGTAGGAGAACTCATCTCTGTGATGAGTTCCCCTAAAAGTATCTAATATTCTTCTTATCACTCTGCAGGAAAAACAATCATCCCAGGTTTGGTACTTGGACAGTGGCTGCTCAGGGCATATGACAGGTTGTAAGGACCTGCTGAGTGATCTCAGGCCTGAAAAAGGGCCAAAAGTCACATTTGGTAACAATGTACAGGGATCCACTGAGGGATATGGAACTCTTAAAGCTGGTGTTGCAGTGTTCAAAAGAGTAGCTTATGTGGTTGGGCTAAAACATAACCTTGTTAGCATAAGCCAACTGTGTGATGCTGGCTATAAGGTTAACTTTGATGAGCACCTGGGTTACATATTGGAACCCCAAGGCAAAGTTGTGCTGTGTGCTCAACGAAAGAAAGGTGTATATGTTGTAGACAGGCAATCTGCTGATCCCACAACTCAAACCTGCTTCCTCACAAGAACAAATGCAGACTTAAACTGGTTATGGCACAAAAGGCTGTCACATCTGAACTTCAAGAACATCAACAAACTCTGTAAGAAAGAGTCGGTGACAGGTTTGCCTTCTATGACCTTTGTTAAAGATAAACTCTGCACAGCTTGTGAGAAAGGCAAGCAGAGAAAATCATCATTTAAATCCAAACATAACTTCTCTATTGATACTCCTCTCTTCTTAATCCATATGGACTTGTTTGGACCTGTTAATGTCCCAAGTCTAGGAGGAAGAAGATACACTCTAGTAATGGTTGATGAGTTCTCCAGGTACACATGGCTTATCTTCTTGAAGAGCAAAGGAGAGGCTGCTAGAGAAATTATTGGATTTGTGAAAAAGATGGAAATGCTGAACTCTGCCCAAGTAAAGCAGCTTAGAAGTGATCATGGTACTGAATTCAGAAACAGTACTCTTGAAGACTTCTGTGAAGAGAAAGGAATTACTCAAAACTTTTCAGCTGTAAGAACTCCACAACAAAATGGAGTTGCTGAAAGGAGAAACAGAACTCTCATTGAAGCTGCTAGAACCATGCTGTGTGCATCTGGTTTACCTTCATCATTCTGGGCTGAAGCTGTTAACACTGCCTGCTTCACCCAAAACAGATCCTTAGTGGTGAAAAGGTTCAACAAGACTCCTATGAGCTGCTCAAAGGGAGGAAACCAAATGTCAGTTACTTCCATGTATTTGGTTGTCCCTGCTTCATTTTGAATCAAAGGGATCAACTGGCAAAGTTTGAACCAAAAGCTGATGAAGGTGTGTTTGTTGGCTACTCTGCTATCTCTAAAGCCTACAGAGTGTACAACAACAAAAGAAAGGTGATAGATGAATCTATCAATGTCACCTTTGAAGAGTCCAAGAATGCTACCACCAAAGCTGTTCCTGAATCAGTTTCAGGAGAATTAAACTTTGATGATCTGATGCATTCAAACAGTGAAGAGGACTCAAAAGCTTCCACAACAACCAGTGTGGAACCTGTTAATCATGATGGGCATGATGGTGATTATGTCAATACACCCTGTGTGAATAAGTGTACTGACCTAATTACAACTGCATGTCCTGAACCTATCAATGCTGATTTTCCTGGTTCCTCTGCTGATATGTTCAACAGTGGTCAGTCATGTTCAACAAGTGAGCAGGCTCAAGACAACAGTGTGTCTGAAAATCTTGAGAGCTGTTCAACAGGACCTGCTGAAGCTGCTGATAACTCAGGAGAATCATCATTGAAGAATGATCCTAAGTGGATCAGATGTCACTCCAATGATCAAATAATTGGTGACATCAACAAAGGAGTACAAACAAGGTGGGACAGCTTAGGGAACTTCTGTATGTTCTCTAGTTTTGTTTCACTAATGGAGCCAAAGAAAGTGGATGAAGCACTAAAAGATGCCAATTGGGTCACTGCCATGCAAGAAGAACTCAATCAGTTTGAGAGAAACAAGGTATGGAAGCTGGTCCCTGCACCTAAAGGCAAAACTATAATTGGCACTAAATGCGTTTTCAGAAATAAGATGGATGAGCAAGGTCATGTCATAAGAAATAAGGCAAGATTGGTTGCTCAAGGTTATAGACAGGAGGAAGGAATTGACTATGATGAGACATTTGCTCATGTGGCCAGACTAGAAGCAATTCGTTTGTATCTAGCCTACGCTGCTCATAAGAGCATTAAGGTATTTCAAATGGATGTGAAGAGTGCATTTTTAAATGGAAAGCTGCAAGAAGAAGTTTATGTCAAGCAGCCTCCAGGTTTTGAAAATGAACATCATCCAAGTTTTGTCTATAAGTTGGACAAAGCTCTCTATGGTCTCAAACAAGCCCCTAGAGCCTGGTATGACACTCTTACTGAGTTCCTTATGAGCAATGGGTATTCCAGAGGTAAAGTGGATACTATACTGTTCATAAAGAAGGTGAAATCTGATATTATGCTTGTTCAAATTTATGTGGATGATATAATATTTGGTTCTACCAATGAGCAGTTATGCAAGAATTTTTCATTACTCATGAAATCTAAATATGAAATGAGTATGATGGGAGAACTTACTTTCTTTTTAGGATTACAGGTTAAACAAACCTCAACTGGAATTTTCATAAATCAAAGAAAGTATACCTTAGATCTCTCGAAAAAGTTTAAATTTGATCAAAGTTCTCCTATTAAAACCCCAATGGCAACCAATGTAAAATTGGATGCTGAGACCAGTGGCAAAGCTGTTTCAGTAACAGCTTACAGAGGTATGATTGGGAGCTTGCTATATTTAACTGTTAGTAGACCTGATATTATGTTTGCCACCTGTCTGTGTGCTAGGTTCCAAGCTGATCCAAAGGAATCTCATCTAGCTGCTGTTAAGAGAATCTTCAGATACCTGAAGGGTACACCCGGTTTGGGTCTTTGGTATCCCAAAGACTCCAGCCTTGAACTAACAGGTTATTCAGATTCTGATTTTGCAGGCTGCAGGCTAGATAGGAAAAGCACAACAGGTGGATGTCAACTCCTTGGTGGTAAGTTGATAAGTTGGTGCAGCAAGAAGCAGAACTCAGTGTCTACTTCTACTGCTGAAGCTGAGTACATTGCTGCTGGAAGCTGCTGTGGGCAGATTCTGTGGATGCAGCATCAGCTTGAAGATTATGGGCTTGTGTATAGGAAAATTCCTATTCTGTGTGATAACACAAGTGCCATAGCCATTTCCAACAATGCAGTTTTTCATTCAAGAACAAAGCATATTAAAGTCAGACATCACTTCATCAGTGATCACATCCAGAAAGGTAATGTGGAGGTAAGTTTTATTTTCACAAATGAACAGCTTGCAGACATTTTCACCAAACCTCTGGATGAAACATGGTTTAATTACCTTGTCAGCAAGTTGGGCATGTTAAACAAAAGTGACTAAGTGTCCTCAAAGGTTTAAAACTTTGTATGTCTCACACTAATCAAGTTTCTCAGATCAGCTTAGACAGAACAGGCTTTGCGTGTTATGTACTTAGCCATTTTTCTGAAATCCTTGATCAGCTTGAACATACAACAGGCTGAACACAAACAGTTTACTCGTCCAGCCTGATCTGCTGGTCCATTCTTCACTCTCATTCCCTCACACTGACATACAAGACATTATCTTGTAACCTGCTCAGCTATTGGACACAACCTGTTCCTACATAGTTGAACAGGCTGAGGGAACAGCTTGAAGAATGAACAGCTTGTGATGACCCTGTTCATCACAGGTTTGACCAACAGCTTAGACCAACAGTTTTAATTACCTTTCTTCAAACTTAAGTTACTTAATTTATATTTTTATTTAACTTAATTACTGCGGATAATGTGGGTTACGTGTGTTAGTGATTAAAAAGGGCTCAAGTGGTCTGACAAACGGTCTGACATGGACAACCGTTCCGTTTTCCGTTAACGACCTTTTCAAATCAACCGCCCAAATCTTTCTCTCTCATACACACTCACATTCAAATCCTATAAATACCTCATACTGTTACATCTTCGTCTTCCTCACTACTATCATCTGCCTTCTAAGAACCCTAAATATTTGACTAAGTGTCTTGTGCTTCTGCTACTTTCCCTACTCCCAAAATGGCTCACAGAAACAACCCCTTCCTACCAGTGTTTGTTGGTGATGATGTGCAGAAGCATCCATCAGTCACCACAATGCTAACCCTCAAACCCACAAACTACATTGCCAACCTTACAATCCCCAAAAACTATGTGGGGAAAGGTTATGATCAAATGGTGGAGTTTTTAACAGTTCATCCGTTGAACTATGCTATGACTGCAACTCCTGGTGTCCTGTACCAGGAGATGGTGTACGAGTTCTGGTACACTTGTGCCTACAACCCCAACACCAAAGTCATCAAGGGGACTATTCTCAATGGGACTCAGACCATTGAGATTACTGCTGATCTTCTCAGGGAGGTTCTTCATTTACCCATTGCTGATTCATATGATATGCCTCAGCCTGAAAATGAGCAAATGGGAAATTTGCTACGCTTCTGTGGTGTAGCAGAACCAAAAATTGGAGAAACGCTGTACAGGAAGGATTTGTCTCCTACCTACAGCTTTCTATTTGCCTCTGTGATGATGAGCTTCAGCAGCAAAGTTGGTTCATTTGACCAACTGAGCCGTGATGAAGTCCCATTAGTCCTACAGCTGGTGGATGGGACTACAATTGATATGGCTAAGTGGATATTTCTGAACATGAGGAACCTGGTGCAGCAAGAGCCAAGACCAGCTGCTGTTCGATACCCCAGGTCTCTGAGTCTCATATTCAGACACATTTGTGGTGAGCATCTGTACAACTCTCAGCCTTTACTTCATACTGCTGCATTTCCTGTAATAGGGAATAGAGTTTTCTACACTGCTGTACTCCCAAATGAGCCTCCTCTGTCCACACCAATGAGGAGGTTGTTAGGATTGGTGGAAGGACCCTATGCTGTGAGGGTGGATCCAGAAGCTGCTGCTCCCAAGAGAAAATCCAAAGCCAAGTCCAAACTTGTTAAGAGGACCCTGGCAACCACTGAAGCTGGGCCTGTGCAAAAGAAGGCCAAAACAGCTCGGTCTGAGTCTGCTCTCTTAGCCTCTGTGGCTGAGAGGGAGCAGGCTCCTCACCCTGAAGAGTCTGTGGCTGGTGCCTTTGTGGCACCTGAGACTATTGAACAGGCCAACCCACTTGTTTCTGACCCAGTCTCAAAACCTGTCCAGTCTGAACCCCTCATCACATCTCCACAATCACCCACTTCATCCATCCACTACCAACGAAAATCCCTCTCCAAAAAGAAACCAGCCCAAACAACCACCTCCTTTGTTCCCTCCCAACAGGGTTCAGTTGTAAGAGAAGCAACCCTGCTGCCTCTCCTATATTGGGAGAAGGTTCAGCACAATTGGAGCATGCTTCACTCCAACCTGAGTCCACCCAGAGTCAGCCTAGACCCTCTGGTTCCTCCCAACAGGAACCAGTTGTACAAAAGGAGATAACCACCTCAACTATTCCAGCCTCTCAACAGGCTGAGAATATTGAAAGACAGGAGCCCTCTCCTCTCCATACTGAGTCCACACTGTCCCCTACTCAAATCTCTTTACACCCTGAGTCTGCACGAGGTGCCCACGCTGCTGGTATAGACCAATCAGCAGCTCAGCCTCAAACTTCTGCTCCCCATGATACAGCTGTTCTACACCAAACAGCTGCTGAGGGACCAACAACCCAAGCTGATGAACCTCAGGGATCATACCATCCCTCTGGGGAGGCTGCTCCCTCTATGCAAACTCCATCAGCATGTTTCACCACTGCTGATGTTGAAATGCATATCCCATCTCCCCATGATGAGGTGCTTTTACACCAAGGCACTGCAGAGGGAACACCCACTGGCCTTCATGAGGATGTTGCAACACAAGCAGCATCTGAAAGGCCCCCAACATCAACCCCTTCTCCTGATGAAGCAGCTACAGCTGCTGAGGGACCCTTTGACCCCTCCAAGCTGGGCCACATCACTTTTGCCCAGGCTATGGAGCTTCTCTCAAATGTTCCTCTTCCCTCTCCCTCACATCCTCAAACCCCAGCCTCATCATCATCTTCTCCATCCACCCAATCAAAACTGTCAACACATACACCTCCCTCTCCTAAAGACCTGCCTTTGAAGGATCAGCTTTCTCTGCTGACCAACAAAGTTGGTTCTTTAGAAACTGCTATGACCTCTCTACCCTCTATTCTTTTAGACTCTGTGTCTGAACAGCTTAAGGGGTTCTTTGATTTGTTAAAAGACTCCTTCCCTGCCACTCCACAAATAGATAATTCTCCACAGCTGTTAGCACTCACTGCACAGCTGCAAAATGTGTCCACCTCTCTCTCCTCTATTCTTTCACTGCAACAGGACTCTGTGTCCTCAATGACAGCTATTTCTGAACAGCTGTCATCTCTCCTAACTTCTTGCAACACTACTCTTCCTACTACTCTGGCCAGCTTGAACAACCTCATTGGCTCCCTATCAAATTCTGTGTCATCAAACCTTGCTGATATGCAAGATTCTCTCGAATTACATCTTGCACAGCTTCAAAGTTTGCTGTTCACCGCTTCTGATAGGGAAACTATTGTTAAGCTGACCTCCCTTGCTGATACCCAATCCTCTTCTCTTCAATCCTGTCTTACCCAGCTTGCAGAGGTGAAGGACAACTTGGCATTCTTAGTGAATAGCCTTGTTGGCCCCAGGCCTGCTGCCAAAACTGCTGGCAAGCCTGATGACTTTGTGTCTTCAGGCAGACCGGGTGTTGAAGGTGCTGGTACATCTCCTTCAAAGGGGAGAAGTCTTCTGCCTCTAAGACTAAGTCTAAGGGGGAGAAAACTTCTTCTCCTAAGGAGAAACCAGTGCCTGCAGCACTCACTGGTCAACCAGCAGGAGCTTCAACAGGTACACTGGAAGGTGCCTCCCATGCTGCTCAGCCTACTCAGGTTGAATCTCCAATCTCTGCTCAATCTAAGGGGGAGGAAACTATTCCTGAGGGCAGGCCAAGCAGCAGAAGGAGGCATCTGGTCTTAAAAGAAGAAGAAGAGGAGGAGGAAAGTCCTGAAGCTGCTGTCACTACAGCAGCTAAAGGTAAAGAAATAGCAGCAACTGATCCTCAACAGCAGAAAGCAGCAGAAATCCAATTTCACAAAGCCAGTGCCAAAGGAATTGGTCTTCCTATGCACAAGTATTTTGAGTTTAGAGAAGAACAGCTTCAAGCCCTGAAAGCTTTAAGAAAAGAAGAAGAGTCTGCAAAAGCTGCTAAGTCTTTTGCACTTCAAGAGGCAAGGAAAGTTAAGATGTCCTCTCTTGTTGTGCAAATGAAAATTTTGGAAGCTGCTAAGGGATCAGTAGAGGAGAAGGAAGCTGAAAAAGAAAAAGGTGCTCTGGTCTCAGTGGCCAAAACTTCAGTGCCTTCTGCAAGAGCTCAATTTCACTTTGACAACCTGGCAAGAAGAAAATTTCAAGATGTTGCTGATAGAAGGCTTGCTAAGTGTGACACCCTTGCCACAACAACCACCATTTACAAACACCCAGGATTAATCATCACAGACAATAACAATAATGATCTGATAACCTATTTTAAGTGCGGAAGCATTAAAATACATAAATAAAGTAGTGCAACAGTGTCAAACACCCTACAGTGCTATAAGGTACCAAGTCTAAGTCTACACACCCATTACAATTATTACAATCATCCAGAATATATTACAACATTGTCTCATAACATAATTACCGATTAAATAGTACCAAGTCTTCCAAATCTTCCCAAATGACCTAACTAGAAGGTCCGGCAGTAGACTTTCCCTTTCCTGTAAAAAAATACAACAATATTTCGAGTCAAAAACCGTTCAAATCCATAAAACCAAGTTTCGTAAGTTTTGCAATATTTTTCCCCATTTCAGGTCTATGTCCAAATTCGAACTACAACTAAATTTGAACCCATTTCAAGTTCACACCTTGTCCTTTGAATAACTCTTGTCATTTTATGTGTTATTTATGAGTTTTATTCAAAATACTCGAGTTTAGAGAGTAGATTTCTAAATTTTAGGCATTAAACTCGAATTTCAGGGGTTAAATTCGAATTTCCTTCGAATTTAATGACTAAACTCGAATTCCTAAGGATAGATTCGAACCATATTCAAATCTAGGGCCTTAGATTCGAATCTATGGTGTCAAACTCGAATTCATGCTTGAATTTAGTACAAAAATCGAGTTTGTTCTTGCATTTCGACTGTGTTCTTGGTATTTTCGAGTTTGTTCATCTTCACAACTTAAATCCTTCATTTCAAAGCCTAAAATCAAGAATATATCAAGTATTATACCTAGCTTTGATTCTATTACACATATACTATCATATTCTTGCAAGATTTCAAGCAAAACTAGCTCCAAAGCACGTAAAAATGGCAGATTCGAATCTAAGTTCTTCAAAACCGAAATAAACAAACTTAAAAGGGTCGATTCTTACCTCAATTCGTACGGAATCGAAAATCCAACCGTAGATTGTTGTTGTACTCCTCGAGATCTTTCCGATGACGTATAAATCTCGATAATCGGCCGGTCGGTTTGTGAGATATCTTAGAGAGATGTAGAGAGAATCTAGAGAGAGAAAGTTGTAGAGAGAGAGTGACTTATGGAAAATGAGAGTTTTTATCCTTTTTATTCCCATTTTCACCATTTTGCACATTTTACCCCTCAACTTAACCGGTTTCATAAAATACTGATTTATTCTTAAATTTATCATTACTAACTTTTATAATCTTAATACTCCATAATAATAATTCAGAGTTCAAATTTTCTTAAATTAACAACAAACTTTCTAAATATCCCAAATACATAATAGTTGCTCATAATTTAACTTAATTACAAATTATCCGCCTAAATAGATCCAAATTACAGTAATTGAATTCGAGGATGTTACACTAAGGAGGCAATTGTCAAATTTGTTCCAATTTCAAGAAAAGGCAGTCAGTGGAAGTTGAAAATAACCAGAATGGGTGCAGCAGGCCCAGAACTAGAAACATGTGACTTCACTGATGTTGCACAAATGGGGTACAGAGAATATATTGAGCTGGCAGTTGCTCTGAGTGAGTCTAAGTCTGAAACTGCCAAGACGATCGGAGCATATGTGAAGAAGCTGATGGAGAGAGTGAAGAATCTTGGCCTGATCTCCAAAGAAGTAAGTGAAGGTGTCTATGTGACACAACCAAAAATAAAGGCCAGGAGGACAAGGAAGGATACTGAGATGGAACAACTCCTCATCCTGATAGAACAAGGTGACTATGCCATTGAAATGAAAGGAGTTGATCACAGCCTGCCTAGTGGAATTGAGTTTGAAGATGGCAAGATCATTGAAGAGCCTGAGCTGGGGGCATTTTTTGTAGATCCCTTAACTCAGAAGAAGTGCTTTCAGAGAGCATCAGATCTATACAAGGTGGATCTGAGACAGCTTGTAGCCTTCAGACTTGCAGTTTCATTCAGGCAGTCAAGCAGGTGGAGAGCAGCTATCTGGGATCAGCTCAGAGGTTGTTATGAAAGAGGTGAACTTGAGGATCCCAAGTTTATGATGATAAGAAGTGAGATTCAAGAACTTGAGGATACCAGAGAGCAACTTGAAAAGATGTTTTAAGGTCCCCCTCCATTGTGATGAAGTCCATCTGCCATCTGGGCAGGTGAAGAATGGAAGCTGTCCATCAGTTGGACAGGCTTACCATTTTCTGCTCCCAACAAAAACAGTCCAATGTACATTAGTTGTACTTTATTTACATATGTTGTAATTTTCTTTTACATTAGTTGTAGTATACATCAGTACATCAGTTGTACTTTTGTAAGAACATGTGTTGTTCTAATGAAATCAAAAATCAGTGTATATATAAACTGATCTTTTACTTTATGTTGATGTTGCAATTTTTTTCAACAAATGTACTGTAAAAATATATAGTGATTTTTGATAAGGCCAGCTTAGACTGGTTATTGCAAATAGGGGGAGATTGTTAGGCACAAAAAGGCCTCAGTCAAACCTGTTTTGCAGCTGAGGGGGAGATTATTAATCAAACATGTTGATGCCTTTGAAGGTTGAATTTAAGGCCTGTTATATGCCTTATTGAAACCTGAAAATGATTCGCAATATCAGCCTAAAGCTGTTCTATGTGTTGCATGTGTTGCAACAAAGGTAGTTTTGCCCAAGCTGTTCAGTCTGCTGAACAGGCTGGACATAAACTGTCTACGCTGCTCTACACTGATGAGCAGCTTGGGCAGTTTACAAGTGTTCTGTTCTTTGTGAACAGAACCTGTTCTTTGTGAACAGGCTAAACACTTTATGGAATGTGTTTCCAAGTCCTCATGTATTGTTTTTTACTAAAAGATCAGTTTACAAAGCCGAAGACAAAGTGGAAATCAGAACTGCTCAGCCTGCCCAAGCTGTTTTGTTACATGAAGACAAAAGGTTATTTGAAAAAGGGTGACAGACCTTTTTCTTATATCAAAATAGGCCCTTTACAAGGAAGAAAAACACAAAGTTGACATTCCTTATTTGGTTAAAGGCAATGCAACAGTAGACAAAGTGAAAAGACAAAAGTTCTGCACATGTGAAGACAAGTCTGCTTTTCAGAAAGGTGCAGAAAAGGTTATGTTGTCTTTTCAACAAGACTTCTCCTTTTTCATTCCGTCCAATGAAGAAGCTTCACTTAGATCCTCTGAGTGAGTATAAAAAGAAACTTCCAAGGATTGATCGATTAAGCCAAAAAGCTAAGTGTGAAAACAAGAGTGAATGTGCATTCAAAGTGTGTCTTTCATGCATGCAAGTCTGCTTGAATAAAACAGTACTCAGTGTCTAAGCTATTCTTGTTCAAGCTGTTCCTCAGAGTCTTGTAAACACAGTGAGTGATTCTTAGTGAGTGTATTCATTGTAATTAGTTTAAGTTAGTCTTAGACTAGTTAGATATACTGTTGTATCTGTCATCTCAGCTTGAACCTATCCGCATTCAAGCTTGTTTGTAATTAACATTTGTTAATAATACATACAAACATTGAGAAAATTGTGTGTACTTTTTAAAGTGTTGTATTCACCCCCCCTCTACAGCTTAAAGCTATACACTTGGGATATCTTTTGGGACCTATATATATATATATATATATATATATATATATATATATATATATATATATATATATATATATATATATATATATATATATATATGGGAGGGTTCTTCTAAGAATCATAAAAAATGTGGGAATCTATACACTAATCTCATCCATTGATTTCATAGAATCAATGGCTTAGATGTATGATGGCATTTTTGAAATTAAGAAGGCTTTAGGGGTTTTTTTTGTTGGAAAAATGGGCGGGTAAGGGGTATAATGGGGATAAAAAAACTGTTCGCTTCCTTTCAAACTCACGCCCACGTTTGTACCTCAATCATTTCCCTCCTCGATTTTCACAGCCTTCTCTCTTCTCCCAAAAAAACCGCCGGATTGTTGCTCCTTCTCGCCGGAAAAAAATGTCTTCGTTGTCGGTGACCGAAGAAGAAACACTAAACCAGTTGTACAATAAACCAAAAGGTAAGTAAATATGAGATTCTTTTACCGGATAATGGTTTTTTGTTCATGTAAGTTTTCGAATATCTGCATTTGACGAAAATGCATTCTACAGGGAAGGGGGTTTCTAAAGATAGGCGAAAAGAAGATGATAGGGTTGTGGTGCAGAGGTTTGCTGCAACTAAGCCAGTGCGAGTGTCGTCAGGGGACGATTTTGGTAGATGTAGTTTTTCTTTAGTGTTTTTGTCTTCTATGATCATTCTATGGATGATACAATGCTCTCAAATAGACGATTTGTTGATTATGATAATTCTTTGGTGAATGTTGATTTTGTTTATGGTTTTCTCTTATTGGGTGAGTGAAATTTTTTAAATGTATATCTATAAACCCTAAATTTTAGGGTTTATGGCATTTTTTTGATTATTTTTTGAGATAAAAAAGTTTTAAAGAACACGTATAATGTCATGGTGAATTTTACCTGGTTATTTTGAGTGTATGTAAGGTTGGATTCAGCTTTAGAAAAGTATTCTACAAACCATTGCCCTTGGATTTGGGGGTTATTTTGTAATGCTTTGAATTAGTCTTTGTAGATTAGAATTGGTTCATAGAAAATAAATGATATTCTAAATAGGACTCATAATCCTTCAAGAAATTCTATGGAGAATGATGAGTTTAAACTTTTATCTATAAAAGTTCTACGAAATATTTTAAAGAATGATGAGTTTATAGCTTTTCGGGTATCAAAAACTTAAATGTGATTTCTCTTATTATTAGGAAGTATGATAGGTTGGATCCAGATTAGAAATGTATTCTATAATTCTTTGATAGGAAATGAAAAGATTGTATAATTCAAGAGCATTCTATGTATAAGGGTATGATTAAACTTGGGATTTATAAAAATTCTACGAATTTTTTTATAGAATGATAAATTCTACAAAAGCAATCTATGTATAAGGGGTATGATTAACCATGTGATCTATAAAAATTCTACGACATTTTTTTATAGAATGATAGATTCTACAAGAGCATCTATGATCATTTAACGTAGAATGATTCTTATACTACCTCGGTTGTGATATTTGCATTTATAGATGAGATTTTTAGCTTTTCGGGAATCATAATTTTAAATAAGTTCTATCACATGAGTTGATAATTCATATATAACAGAATCTTCGGAAAAAGAAAAACAAAATACAAAGAAAACATGAAAGGGAGCTAAAGGAAAGCAGATGAAGACCGTCGCCAAAAAAGAGGGAAGCGAATCTAGTGACACATTTTCAGTGTCATCAAAAAAGTCGAAGAAAGGAAAACTGAAAAAGATTCCTAGCCGGCGGAAGAAAATAGAAAAATTTGATAGCTCTGAGGATTCGGATTCATCTGTCTCATCTTCATCTGAGGGTAAATCTTTTTAATCTGTAAAAAGTCGAAGATACTATTTTTTTCATAATCTACATGAAATATAAACAGAACAGTTGGCTACCTGTTGTTACATAGGTTATATTGGAAAAATACTTGAAATCCATAGATTGTTTTTTAAAAATCCATACTCCGTAGAATAAGTTAATTCTCCTAGAATGCATTTAAATGTACATAAATTTATGTTTATTCCCCATAGAATAATTTTTAATATACATAAGATTTTTTTTAACTCTAGATATAATATTGTTAATTCTCCATAAATTTCATTTTAATCTACATCTTACATAAAATTTTTCATTCTATTAAAAATGAACTATCGAATTACATAATGTTGTTGAGTCTATGTAGATGATTTATAGAAATTTCCATTTTCTCACAGATAAACGAGCAAAATCAAAAATGAAGAAAGAGCGGAAAAGGAAAAGAGAAGATAAAGGTTTTGAGATTTCTGACAAATTCTTGGATGCAATTGTCGAGAAACTCGCTTCTAAAAGCAAACAACATCATTTGGGAGAGAAAAAGACCAAAGGAGAGAAAATACAAAGAGAGAAACGACGCAGATTGACTCAAGACAACGTGAAGAGAGAAATCAAGGAGGAAATATCAGTCAAACATGAGGATGTTGAGGAGCAAGTAGGAGTGAGGGTGCTGAAATCGTGTTTCTCTCCCGGAACCTTAATGAAGGCGGCATCGACGATGACAGAATGGCAAAAAACAATTGTCAAAAACCTAGGCTTGGGGAGTCTTTTAGATATGAAAGTTTCGGGAATTCCATCCAAACTTGGATACTACGTGATTGATAATTTCAATCCTGAAAGCTGTAGCATTCTGATGGAGCAAGGTGAGATGGTATTCACGAAGGATATGATCCACAACGTGTTTGGGGTACCCAAAGAAGGGATTGATATATCCAGGGTAGCGGTGTCCAATAAAAGGGACGAAGTGACCATGATGTGGAGGGACCAGTTTAAAAGTTCCGAAATAAGGCCGTTGGATGTTTTAGAGGCTATTTCAGACAAAAACATTTCTGATAGAATGTTCACGTAAAATTTCATTGTTTTGGTTTCGACGATTTTGGCTGAAGGCACCCGGATGAGCTTAGTCAACCAGAGACTTTTGCCATTGATGAGCCCGGCAGAAGAATTTCAAAAGTTGGATTGGTGTGGATACATATTTGATGTCTTAAAGTAATGCAAGCTATATTGGCCGAAGGTAGCAAGCGGATTTTGCCATTGCGGCTCGTTGGTTTTATTGACTGTAAGTACCGAATAGTGGTTTTGGAACCAATGATTAATGCTTGAAATATACTTGGTCATATTATATGTTGAAAACTTAATATTTATGGTAGAACTGATATTCATATGTTGAAACACATTCTATGAGTGAATGGAAAATTCTATATATCATCTACATAGAATAGAAAAATATATTATGTGATTCAATATATCATTTTTAATAGAATGAAAAATAATATGTAGGATGGACAATCCTATAGATCATCTAT